>PVJX010006172.1:0-79653 GCA_004027295.1 Dolichotis patagonum
CTGTATTTTAATTTTTCTTAGTATATGTTTGCAGTACATAATGATTACATTCATTGTGGGAAGTTGGAACATTTTTTTAAAATTTTATTTAAAGAGAAAAAACAAAAAAGAAAACAACCAAACAAAACAGAAAAAGGGTAGCAACAATACAGAATTCCAAAGGCAAAAAAATGAAAGAATCACAATAACAACAACAAAAACAAAAACACTAAGAAATCGCCACTTGATAGGTTACATACTGTCATCATTGGAAATAGTTGTTCAAGTTACAAAATTAAAGCATACAAAGTAGACTTTCAAACAGTGAGACTATTAACAGTTCTGCTCAACAATCCAACAAAAACAGTAATGTGGTCATCTATCTATCTTACACACTTAAACATACATGCAGTTATATCCTTTAGAGCACTTTCTTTTCCATATATATATATCTATATATATAGATAGATAGATAGATAGATAGATATCTATATATATATATATATATATATATAAAATTTTATTTTAAAGGGGGTAAAATTAAACACAACAAAACAGAACAGAACAGAACTTAAGAAAGCATAAATTTCAAAGCTATACAACCAGGGATCTTTACTATCTGTCATATTGTCTCTTGTTTTCTTCTAAATGGTTGTCTATATCTTTGCATATGGGGAGCTCATACTAAATACCATAGCCAATTTTTTCACAAGATGTGTAGTTAACTGACTCCCACTTGCTAAGAGGGGGGCATGGGACAGGATGACATGAGATATCTGATTCTCAGCCTGCCCACCAGCAGGATTACAGCTGCCCCCCAGAGAGGAGAGGAGTTCCTTGTTCTCCCAGTACCCCGAGTCAACTGCATGGTGCAGGTCCCAAGGTGCCAAGGTCTCTCTCCTTCAGGCCGCCAAAAGTCAGCCACATGGAGTTGGAACGTTTACATAACATACCATAATTCTTTTTTTTTTAATCCATTTCTTCTTCCCTCCCTGCCTCTACCCTCCATCAGGAACTTCTTATTAATTAAATATATGCAGTACTAATGAATTAAGCATTTTGCAAAAGCTTTGTATAGTAATTTGGAAGAGCTTTTACATTCATTAATTTAATGCCAGTCTCATAGCTGTTTCATAAAGTAAGTAAAACAGATCTCACCCTGGTTACAGAACAAGAACCTGAGGATTTTGGAGGCCGTTTATTATTTTTTAGTTTCCCAGTTGATCAATGACAAGTCTGGACCTGGAACCCAGGGGTCCTTATTCCTGTGTCAGGCTCCACAAAGGACTGGCGTGTTAGGCTGACTGGGAATAGTACGAAACACTTCATTGTGTACACGGATACTGCTGAGATGTGTTAATCCCTGGGAGATGCGTGCCACTCAGGGAGATTATGGGGGGAAGTTTACCTGTCTGCCACAAGGGGTATAGGGTAAACAGGCCTGGGGGGGGAGTGCTGGAGGGCTCCTGGCTCTGCTGGTGGGATGCAGGAAGGAAAGTTTGGGGCCTCTGCCAAGCCTACTGAGAACACTTGTGCTGTGGTCAACTTAGCAGTGAGAAATGACAGGACACCCTCTTAAGGCCAAAGGGTGCTCCCTGATTCAGTCGGCTCATGAAACTGGGTTGTGACCATGCTGGGCAGCTAGAGGCATGACGGTATCTGCAGTCCTCAGAGGGCAATAGAAAAGTTGGTTAAAGAGTGGCTCTTTAGCAGGGTCTCTAATACCATTGCTGCAACAAAGAAGGCCGAACAGCACTATCCTGTCCAAAGCTGGGCTTCCCAGGGATGGCAGTCATGCTGAGCTAGCCATGTGGCCACCAGGCTCCATGGGAGGTCCTCCAGGAGCAGGACACTAAGGACCCCCAGGGCTTCAATCTGAAACCCCTTGGCAAGTCACATTACTCAGGAGAGGAACTTCTGCCATCAGGGCTGGTTGAGTGATCTCCCTGTGAGAGCACCTGCTGGCGACTGTCAGGAGTTGCTGTTTCCCCCAGAGAGCAGAAGCAGGCCTGCTGCTTGGAGCCAACTGAGTATGGACTGAAACCTCCAAAACTGTATGAAATAAACCTTCCCTGCCCTAACTTTAGGTGTCAGGTATTTTGTCTCGACAATGAGAGAAAAAAGTAACATGCAATTGTATTTCTCACACACACACACACACACACACACCTTCTCTATCTATTTATCAGTTGATGTACATTTGGACTGCTTCCAAGATTTTGCTGTTACACACTATGTTGCTATAAACATGAGTGCACATATATTGCTATGGTAAGATGCTTTTAATTCCTTTGGGAAGATATCAAGAAAGAGAATAGCTGGGTTGAATGGGACCTCTACTCCTAGTTTTTTGAGGAATCTCTACACTGATTTCCACAGTGGTTGCACCAGTCTACACTTCCATCAACAGTGGAGAAAGGTTCCTTATTCCCTAAATCCCCACTAGCATTTGTTATTGCTTTATATCTTGATAGTAGCCATTCTTTCTAGAGTGAAATGGAATCTCAGCATTGTTTTAATCTGCATCTCTCAAATGACCAGTGATGTTGAACATTTTTCTATATATTTATTTGCTGTTTCTATCTCTTCACCCAAGAAATGTGTATTTATTTCAGATCTCCATTTTTTAATTGAGTCTTTACATTTGGAAGGAGGTCTGATTTTTTTTGAGTTCTTTATTATTCTAAATATTAGTCCTTTGGCTCAGGAACAGCTGGAAAATATTTTATTTTACACTGTAGGTTTTCTCTTCACTCTGTTGTTGGTTTCTTTTGCTGTGCAAAAGCTTAAGATGAGATCTCAGATGTTAATTCTTTGTGATATTTCCTGTGTGTTTGATTTGTTCATAAAGTCTTTGCCTATATCAGTATACTCAAGAGTTCTACCTATTCTGTCTCCCAGCAAACTTAATATTTCTGTTTTAATATTTAGATCTTTGATCCATTTTGATTTTCGTTTAGTGCGTGGTAAAAGATGTGGGTATAGTTTTTAATCTTTGGTATATGGAAAACCAGTTTTTCCATCACCATTTATTAAATCGACTGTCTTTCTTCCAGTGAAGGCGTTTGGGTCCTTTGTCAAAGATAAGGTGGCTGAGTATGTTTGGAGTTGTTTCTGCATCTTCTAATGTGTTCCATTGATCCTCTGTTTTTTTTTTTTTGCCAGTACTATGCTTTTTATCTTTATATATTTTTATCTTTAGCTTTATAGTATAATTTCAAGTCAGGGATTGTGAGGACTCCTGCTTTTCCTTTGTTGTCCAGAATTGCTTTTGCTATACTAGGTCTCTTCTGGTTCCAAGTGAATTTTAGGATTATTTTCTCTAATTTTGTGAGGTATACTATTGGTATTTTGATCAGGATTACATTAAATCTATCTTGCAATTTTGGAAGTATAGCTATTTTCACTATATTGGTTTGTCCTATCCCAGAACAAGGGATATCTTTCCATTTTCTGATATCTTCTTCAGTTTCTTTTTTCAGAGTACTGTAGTTTTCAATATAGAGATCTTTTACTTCTTTTGTTAGATCAATTCCTAGGTATTTCTTTTTTGTTTTTTGGATGCTATTGTAAAAGATGTTGTTTCCCTGATTTCTCTCTCAGTGAGTTTGTTCTTTGTGTATAGGAATGATTTTTGAGTGTTGACTTTGTATGGTAGTATGCTGCTTAATTTGGTTATTAAATCTAGAAATCTCTTGGTGGAGTTTCTGGGGTCTTTTATGTAGAATATCATGTTGTCTATAAATAATGATAATTTAACTTCTTCCTTTCCTATCCTTATTTCTTCTATTTCTTTCTCTTGTCCAATTGCTTTGGCTAATGTTTCCATTGAATTAAGAGTGAAGACAGCATTCTTATCTTGTTCCTGATTTTAGAGTGAAAGCTTTCAGTTTTTGTCCATTTAGTATAATGTTATCTGTTAGTTTGTGATAAATGGCTTTTATGGGCTTGATATAAAGGCCTTTTATTTCAATTTTCTGTAGAGATTTTATCATGAATGGGTGTCAGACTTAGTCAAATGTTTTTTCTGCACTCTTGAGATGATCATATGGTTTTCATTCTTGGCTCTGTTAATATGGTGCATTACATTTATTGGTTTGCGTATATTAAACCATCTCTGCATCCCTGGCATGAATCCTATTTGGTAAGAATATATAATGTTCATAATGATTTGCTGCATTCTCTTTGCCAGTATTTTACTGAGGATTTTTACATTTATGGTCATAAGGGAGATTGACCTATAGTTCTCTTTTTTGGTTGGCTTCTTCTTTGGCTTTAGTATCAAGGTTATATTTGCTTCCAGGGATTAATTTGTGAGGTGTTGTTTTGTTTTGTTTTGTTTTGTTTTGTTTTGTTTTTGGTGAGTATGGTTTCTCTTTCAGTTTCATTAAAGTATGAAAAGTAGTGGCATTAGGTCTTCTCTAAATTTCTTTACACAGAATTCTTGAGGAGGGACAATATGGTTCATCTTCCAACATACTTCTCAGTGAAAAACAAGAATTATTTTCCATCAGCAGACATGGTTGGCATCTCCTCAGCTTAGGTTGGGTGTTCTAGCTGGCCTAGGTGGTCACTTAGTTCTCTGGTTTCTGGTGAAGGAATAGCCTAGAGAAAAAAGGACTACCTTTGTTGTAGGGACTTTCCCAAATGAACTTGAAGAAAAGATCAGTAATCTAGTAAGTCTTAAAAAATATTTATGCCCTTAATATTTCTTCTGCTCTGTCTCTCTATTGAACGGCTGGTCCGAGCGGCTCAGTATTATGGGGTGTAAGTTGTGTCCCAGCTTGCAATGAGGCTAGAAGACAGAGTAATCAGGATTTAGACTCTCCATATTTTATGTGAAGTAAAAGGATTTAACATTTTAGAAAAATTTAATTCTGACTGTGCATGTGCTTTTTAAACATCAGTTGACTTTTAAACATGAGGTGATTTTTAAACAACAGTGGATTAAACTTTTCTCATTAATTGTTCGGATTCTGCAGTAAGAAAAATTGGTTGGCTGAATTGCCTTGACTGTGTGTCCTGTGTGGAGCACCTGCCTCAAAGTGGCCACCTTGGACTGTGGGCTTCTGAGGACAGAACCGCATGCTGCCTGCTGTGTCCTCTTTCATAGCTGTTCTGCAATGTGAAGAATCGTGTTTAATAAATGACAAAGTTGATGAAGGCGGCAGGGCTTCTTCACATTTAGTTCAGTATGCCCTCATACCTTCCTGTTCTTCAGAAGCACTCTTGAGGCCCATCTCATCTGTTTTTCTTCACATTTCATACATAATCTATGTAGAATTTAGCAGTGAAAGGGCCACAGAACTCTAAAGCCCTCTCCCCTGTCCATCTCCCTCCCTCCCCTCCTGTAGCCATATTCCCCCTAGGGTGCAAATTTCATTTTGCTCTAAGAGTGATAATCTGTGGGGAACTTAGAGAATGTGTTGGGTTTACTTGAGGTCTTGGATGACACGCCGAGTTTCTCCTTCACCTATACAGGGCTTACTGTGGAGATGACACCTTTGTCCCCTGAGTGCCTAGAGTGGCACCGAACAAGAAGTAAAACGGGCTTTTTAGGGGCCTCACAGCTAATTTGAATGCCACTCTGCCATTGACCAGGTGTGTGGCCTTGGGCAGTAACTTAACGGTTTTGTTTGCTTCTGGTCTGTAGTAGATCCCTCTTCCTCCGGCTTGGGTTTCTTGGGGAGAACTCCTCTTCAGCACCCTGCCCCCATGAGGGCTGTCAGTCATAGAGCAGTGAAGAGGGTTTTCCTCATTTACCAGCGTGGGCAGGTGACTTAAAATAGGTGTCCTGGCCCCGCTCACTGAGTGAGGAAGGAGGATCGGTTCTTTGCTCCCATCAGCATTTCTCCCAGGACAAATCCATGGGAAGAGACAGTTCCTATTGCACTGAGGCTGCTTTGCAGAGGACATGAATCAAGGGACTTGGGGAGCCCCTTTGCCAGCCTTGTGGCCACACCTTGGAGAATGAAGAGAAACAGAGACAGAGTGAGCGGTGGAGCAGGGGGCAGAGGCTTGGCCCAGTTGTTTCAGGCCCTGCATATGTCCCTGGCTTCCCTAGGGTAGGAGCCGGCATTTGCCCTTTTTGTTGCAATGACTTTGGATTGGGTTTCCGGCATATGCAATTAAGAGTCTGAGTGTACATATCCTTTCATCCTCTAGCTTTCTGGAAGCACTTTAAAATTTGTAAGCAATATGTGAGTTTGTAATTATAAACATTGAAATGCCTTTGTATTCCCTTGGAAGTATGGAGTAGTAACCAGAGAGCTCCATTCTCCCCAGTCTCTGCCCAATTTGAATTCTCTCTCAACAGAGTAACTGCTGGAAGGAGTTTGGGGATATATATTTCCAGCCCCTTTTCTTTGTATTGTTTTGTTTTTTAATATACAGAGTAGCATATTACATGTGTTATTATTGTACAACAACCTTTTCAATTTTTTGACTCTTTGATGTTAGTACATGTAGTTCCATTTCATCCTTATTAAGGACCTCATAGATTTGATAACATGAATGCTTTAGTTAGCTGAATCCCTGATAATGGGCATTCGTTATCGCCTTATCTTTTTCTTTCTCTTACAGTATTGCTGTAGTGGGAAGTTTGTGTGTTTTCTTGCATCCATGTGATAATATTGCTAATAGATAGGTAGAGTCTTCTAATGGAAAGGCTGAGCTATGGTACATGCATAAGAATCATTCTAGTGGGTTCTTCCAAAGGGTGTTCTCAATGGCTGTTCTGATGCATAGCAGGGGAGTATTCTCTCTTGCCTTCACACACCTTGACGATAAATCCTGTTTTGTTCCTCTCACCTTGAAAATGGAAAGAATGAAGTAACTGTTCCTGTGCATGCTTCTGACCATGGGAAGGAGCGGGCACCCCTCACACGGGTCTTAGCCTCTTGTATTTCCTCTTCACTAATTGGCACTCACAATTATTGCTTTCTAAAACTGGGGTCATCGTTTTTCTCACCAACTTCAATAAATTCTTCATGCACTCTTGGTATCAATGCTGTGCTATTGTTATAAATATTTTCTCCTTGGTATTGTTGCTGGTTTTGTTTATAAATGGGTTTTCTTTGTTTTTGTCTTTGTCTCACAGGTGTACGTATGTGTGATCCAGTCTTAGGGTTTTTTTTTTCTTTCTGGTTTTTCTTGATCAGGCAGACATTTTCAATTTTATGAATTCCAATCCTCTTTATGGCTTCTGAGTTTTATGTTTTGCATAAAAAGAACTTTCCCACCTCAGATTACAGTTTGTCCTCTCTATATTTTTTCAGTTTTAAAGAGAATAAAATCAAACAAAATAGAAGAGAGCCAATCAAAACAGAACAATGAAAATGATACAAGACTTTAAATCAAGATATAGGAAATCAACAATGGCTTCCATAATGTCTCTTGTTTTCTTCAAAATAGCTGTCTATACCATCAGACATAATAAAAATAAACAAAATAGAATAAAACCAATACAAAAAACAATGGAAGCATTACAAGACTTCAAAGCCTGGTAATAAGAAATCAACAGTGGTTACCGTAGAATATCTTGTTATCTTCAAAATAGTTGCCCATACCATCAGATATAATAAAATCAAGCAAAACAAGACAGAATAAAACCAAACCTAACAAAAGACTGAAAACGATACAGGAATTCACAACAAGATAATAGGAGATTAACAGTGGTTACCACCTTCCCTTTTAGATGTTTCCTCCCCTATTACTTTCACAATATCTAATGTACATTTTGGATCCCACTAACTCTTTCAGTTTTTTATGCTAGGGAGATAACATGATTTTCACCCTTACGAGTCCAAACCATTTCATCCATGAGCATGATCTCAAGTTGCATCCATTTACTTGTAAGAACCTTGAGATTATCCTTGTTAATGGCTAAGTAGCTTTCCATTGTATAAAAATACCATATCTTTCTTATCCATTCTGCAGTTGATGAACAAGCTACTCCTACTTTTTTCTGGTTTTCTGTCACATGGAACATTGTTTTGTCTCCTTGGACTTTCAGTCTATGAATTTCCTTGCAAGTTAAATGTGTTTCTTGTATACAGCATATTGATGAATCTCGTTTATTGATCCACTCTCCCTGCATTTCTTTTTATTGGTGAATTGAGGCCATCTCCATTAATGGTTACAACTGGAATGCATTGGCTTGTCTCTACCATGCTATCCTCCTGCTACTGGCCCCCTACTTTTCCCCTTCATTCAATTGCCTACCCTGTTTGGTGACCTCCCTCTGCTGCTGCTCCCGGAACCATGGTCATATTTCTCTCTCTCTAGAATATCCTTCAGCATTCTTTGTAGCATTGGTTTGGTGGTCATGAATTCCTTCAGTTGTTCTTTATTATGGAAGTATCTTATTTCTCCATCCGTTTTAAAAGATAGTTTTTCAGGGTACATCAATTTGGTTTGGAAGTTGTTTTCCTTCAGGATTTGAAACACTTCATTCCAAGCTGTTTTTGACTTGATGGTTTGTGTTGAGAAGTCTGATATGATTCTGATGGGTTTTCCTTTATAGGTGATCTGTTTCTTTTCTCTGACAGCCTTTAATAGTCTGTTCTTCTGCTGAAGTTCTGGGATCTTGATTATTATATACCTGAGATAGATTTATTTTGGTTATGGCTAGTTAGATTTCTATATGCCACACTTATCTGTGTGTCAGGTCCTTTTCCCATGTTTGGGAAGTTTTCTGCTATTAGTTCTGTAAACAGTCTTTTTATGTCATTTGTGTTGACCCCTACTTTTTCGCTGACATCTATCAATCTTTTTTAAAAATTTTATTTAAAGAGAAAAAGAGCAAAACAGAAAAAAGGGTAGAAATAATACAGAATTTGGAAAAAAAATGAACAGTAAGAAATAACTAGTTGATAAATTACATATTGTCCTCTTAGAAATAGTTGTTCAAGTTACAAAATTAAAGCATATAAAGTGGACATTCCAACACTGAGGCTGCAAACAGTTCTGTTCAGTAATCCAACAAAAACTTAGTAATATGGTTATCAATCCTGTACATTTAAACGTACATACAGTTGTATCCTTTAGAACTCTTTCTTTTCCTCCTTTTGCTTTTTAAGTCCATTATCTGTTTAGTTGTATCATGTTTCAGCTTGCTGAGTACCTAACTGATCTGTTTTGTTGTTATTTCCTTTTCCTTTTTATTTTATTTATTTTTTAAAATCTTTTATTATTTTGAAGGTACTGAAACACAACAGAACAAGATGGAACAAAGCCAACTGAGACAGTGTAGTGAAATTGGTACAGAACGTCACAGCAGATTACCCGGATAACAGTAATACGTCACAGCAGAATACCCGGATAATAGTATATCTTGTTATCTTCACAATAGTTGTTCTTTCAATCAGGTATAGCAAAATCAAAGGAAATGCAGGACATTATAGAACTTATTAAAACAGAATATTGAATAGAGCAATAACATTAATCAGAACAAAGCAAAACAGTGATAAAAATATTTGCCTTCAAAGAGATGGTAGAAGGAAATCCCCCTTATTTGCTATACTGCATATGGTCAACCTTCCAAGAGATGCTCAGATCTCTGGCTAGGTTCCTCCTGACAAACTAGTTGTAGCATCCCAGGCACTTCTCACACTGGCTGACCCTCCATGATATAGGGGAATGGGCCAGGTACCTGGCCTTCTCCAAACCCAGGTTCCTGGGGGGCAGTGGGGGTTAGGGCGGGCTTTTCCAGACTTGTGCAGCTACACCAAGGCTCCCCTGATGGCCTTGGGTGTGTGGTAGGGGGGCTGCTTCTTCTCTCAGCCTGCATGGCTACACCAGGACTCCCCCAATCATGACAGGCACATAGAGGTGTGTTTATCTGATTCTCCTGGCCTGAGATAGCTGCCCATGGGAGGCAAGTGTCTCCAATGATGCCCTGCCTACACATGGGGCATGTCTGGCTGTTTCTCCCTGCCTATGCTGGCTGCCTGCAAGAGACAAGCACCCTGATGGCAGCAAGTATACAACAAAATTTTCTATCATTAATCTATTTTATTCCATTAAGTTATATTTTCTCTATTCTTCTGTGGCTTTGAATATCCTTTGAGAAAACACCTTTTTCCCTTTCTCAGTCTTGCTGTTTGGATAATTTGATCAATTAGGGCCTCCTACACTTTTTGTCAGTGAGTGATGCAGGAAGTGGGATGAGTTGCTCAGATCAGTTGTAAACAAGATGGTTTGTATTTTTTTAGTTAGGTATTTTATTCGGTGTTGCCATCATTATGTTATGTCCTCTGTAAATGAGAATTTCAGTGTGTACCTCTGGGAAGTTCATGAAATAACATTGTTATAAGCTCCTCCCACCCCATCTTACTCTGTTTGGGCTGCTTTAACAAATTACCACTGACTGAGTGGCTAAAGCAGTAAGAATTGATTTCTCACTGTGCTGAAGGCTAGAGACTCTCAGGTCAAGGCTGTAGAAGATTTGGTATGTGGTGAGAGTCCAATTCCTGTTTCATGGAGGTGCCCTCTCCCTGTGTTCTTGTGAGGCAGAAGTGAGGGAGTGTCTGAGGGCTCTAATAAGGGCACTAATCCTAAACACCTCCCAGAGGGATCACCCCCAGAAACCATTACATAGACAGTCAGCTGTCAACCTGAAGTTTTGGGGTGCAAAACCTCTCATACTATAACCTCCTCCTGTCTTCCCAGTGTCTGTATGGAAGCCTACTTCCTTCGCAGTGGACTCCTCAGGGCCCTTTCTTTGGTGCTAAGGAGTTTAGGCACAACATTCAGTAATGCTGTGTCTAACCTGCCACCAGCAGGTAAGTAGCTGCTTCTCAGAAGCACTCAGGACTTCACACTACCTTTGCTGTCCTAGCAAAGTGACCTTATTCTCATGTCTACTGTCTGGTACATATTTGGCAGCCCAACTGTGGGATTCAAACAATCACAAGCCCACACCTAGGAGTTGGCCCAGACGCCCGTCTCTCTGTCTCCCCACATCCAGCCCTCAGCAGACACGCTCACCCACTGGAGCACAGCAATGCCCAGACCACCCTGACCTGCAGTCCTCCCCAACAGCAGCCAGAGGGACGTTTTAAAAATGCAAGTCCAGCCATCTCTGTCCTTTAGGCAAATACTCCAGACCCTCCACATGGCTCAGAATCCTTTCCAGAGGTGGCCTGCAAGGGCCTCTGTGGTCTTGGCCCCGGTATCCTTGCTCTCCATTTCCTGTCCCCTGCTTAGTCCTCTCCCTGCTGAGTGCTTGCTCTTCCATTGCTACCTCGAAGCCTCTGCTCCTGCTCTCTGAGGTTCCTGCAGGGCCCACTCCCTCACCTCCTGCAGCTCTGTGCCACTGTCACCCTATCAAGAGGCTTCCTCCGCTGTTTCAGGCAGCCCTCCTAACACCCGTCATGCACTGTTCCCCTTTGCCTCTAATTTTTCTCTTAGCACGCACATTGTCTGACACATTCTACATTTATTGTACGCTTTTCTTGAACTGGAATGTAATTTCCATGAAAAGAAATACTTGGCTTCATTCCCTGCTGGATGAATTTCCAGCCCCTAGTGCCACGCCCGACACATGGAAGTCCCTCCCTCTTTTGTCGAATGGAAGTAGAAATGTCAGACCCGGCCATTTGCTGATGAGGGCCCAGCCTGCTCGGCAGCCTCCCCATGGGAGCAGTGTAGACACGTGCTCTCATGAATGCTGTTTTTCTGGGCACAGTGAGTTTTGGCTGGAGCCGGTCAGCCCAGAAGTGTGGGTGTCCGCCTGGGTGTAGGGCTGCTTGGACAGAGTCCTCCCGGCAGTAAATCATCACCGCTCAGCTCGTGCCTTCTCACCTCGGAACAGCCTGTGGGTTCTGACTCCGGTTCTGCTTGTGAAAGCGTCTCCTGACTTCTCATGAAACATCTTAATGTAGCGTGGTATTTGGATCTCCCTGCACCTTCTCATTTCACCAGGCCGTAAAATAGAGGCCTCGAAACAGGTGCAATCAGTGGGGTGAGGCGCTTTATTGCAGAGCTTTCTTCTGCAAATCTCCCCACAGCTCAGAGCAAGCAGTGAGGGCATATCTGTGCAGATCCCAGTCCTCGGCCGTTAGAAGAGACCACTGGGGCGGGTGGGGGCACAGCTCTGTCTCCCCCTCCAGGTGGGGAGGGAAGGCTCCCTCCTTAGGCTCCGGCCACATCACTGCTTTGAATAATGTTTTTGAGGGGTGTGTATTTTAGGGCAGTTAAACTGATTGGCGATAACCGCTTCTTTGTATGAGTTATTTCCTCAGTAGAGATGTCTTGACTCTTAGCTGCTCTCAGTGTTTAGTTGTTGTTAAGTAAGACAATTTGAAAAGATTAATAGAAAGATGTATTTTAAGCAGAATAGAAGATGTTTTAAAAATTAACTGTTTTTTGTGGTTCTGGGAATTGAACCCAGGACCGTCTCACTGACCTACATCCCCGACCCTTTTTAATTTTTTTATTGGGAGGAAGCTAGGTTGTGTAGGCTGGGTTCAAACTTGTGATCCTCCTGCTTCTGTCTCTGAGAATGCTGGGATTAAATTAATTGTTAAAATTGGCTTTTTTTTTAAAGAATGGTTTTAGGTTAA
The DNA here is from genome assembly GCA_004027295.1 of Dolichotis patagonum. Taxonomy (NCBI): domain Eukaryota; kingdom Metazoa; phylum Chordata; class Mammalia; order Rodentia; family Caviidae; genus Dolichotis; species Dolichotis patagonum. The sequence goes on from PVJX010006172.1 coordinate 12,546, forward strand.
CACCAAAATGAGGTGAAAAGCGAATACATTTCCCACACCACCCTTGCCATGCACATACACAATGGCTTCAGCTGTCACAGCAGCCTTTTCCTTACTATTGATAAACTTACAGCAACACCTGCGTGTCACCTAAAGCCTACAGTTCGCAGTAGGGCCCACTCTTGGTCCTACAGTCTATGGATTTAGACAAACACGTAAGGACATGTACCACCATTATGATATCACATACAGTAGTTTCACTGCCTAAAGATGGAATTAAATTTTAATTATACAAGAAATACGTTCTCCTTTCAAATGTTGGGGTCTTCCAGTCTCAGCGCCTGCCCCAGGATTAATCACCAGGCTTAACTTGTTTGTGCTCTTCCAGTTGCACCTCAGATAGCCCTGGAGCACAGAGTGGCGATACTAATTGTCACTCTAACAGTCTGACAGAGGAGCGCTTGGCCCAGGCAGATGCATGGGGTTGTGTATCTATCAGCTCACCCTCACCTTGTCAGGGAGAAGTGAATACCATTTTGTTAATAGCAACTTCCTTGATATATAAGTTACAAACCATATGCTTTGAAACATACTAGTCAGTAGGTTTTATGAACTCAAAGAGTTGTGTATCAGTCACCACTGTCTAATTACAGGACACTTTCATACCCTAAGAAGGACCCGTGTGTCCCTTAGCAGTCACTCTCCATCTCTTCCTGTACCTTCCCGGGTAGGCAGTAAGGTCTCTTCTGTCTCCAGGTCTGGATATTTCCAGGAGCACAGGTCTTTGCCAGGTCTGGATATTTTGTATAAATGGATGCTACAATATGGGCCTTTTGCGACAGCTTTCTTTACTTAGTGTAGTATCTTTAAGGTTCTTCCGTGTCATAGTATGTATCACTACATCATCTTTTAAATAGTTGAACAATATCCCATCATGCAGACAGACTGCATCTGTTTATCCACTGTCAGCAGATGGATATTTGTGCTGTTTCCATGCTTTGGTTCTTGTGAATTGTGCTGCTAGGAACATTCTTGTGTAGTTCTTGTGTGACACACGTCTTCACACATCTTGGGTAGGTACCCATGAAAGAGGTTGCTGGGTCCCATGGTAACTCTGTGCTTAACATTTTAAGAAGTAGCCAAACTGTTTGCCAATGTGGCCAAATCATTTTAATGTTGCTGTTAGCAGTGAGTGAAATTTGTGATTTCTTTCCATTTTTGCATCACATACTGTTCCCTGCCATTTGTGTGGGCAGGAAGGGGAATCTCTTCATAGTTTTGACCTGCATTTCCTTAGTGACTATTGATGGCATTTTTTAATGTACTTGTTATTTGCACATCTTTTGAGAAAAGTCTATTCCAATCTGTTGCCTGTTTTGTTTTGGCCTGTCTTTTCAGTGAGCAGAGGCAGACTTTTCCTCCTGGGCAATGGACACACCAAGCAGAGCTATATGCTTCCAGTTCTTGTGACTTTTCTCAGGTGCTGGGACAGAGTTTTACTTTGATTATAGGCTATCTCCTCTCCTATGTCTAAATAATACTGAAAATTAGTTACCATTAGAAATTAGTTACCCTTAATTTGCATCAAGTATGTGCCAGAAACTATGTAGACTCTGCTCTTGTAACTGATTCTGCAGAAACTCAGAAAAGTTATGTATACAGGGAAAGACTAAGCCAGGTCTGCTGAGTTCTTTCTATTTCTTTGCCAACAACACCCTGAAAACAGACAGACAAACCCCATTTGCTGGTGTTTGTGTGCGTGCCATCTGTCCTTGGTGGTGGTGGTCAAAAGCTGAAGCTGGGACTTGAAACTAGCAATGTTTCAAAAGGTGTCACATCACATTGTGGTCCCAGTGGACTACAGGCTGCTCACGCTGAAATTACCCAGATCTAGGAGCTGTAGACATGAAGTGTTTTGCAGTGAATTTTCCACTTGTTTCCTGGGGCTCTGACTTCATTACCTGCTGCTTTGTAAGAATGTGTTATCAGGATTTTCTCAGTTTTGTTTCTGAAGGCAGAGAAGGGATCATGGTGTCCCTGGTTATTGAAGGCTAGGTGTTGGTATTCAAATTGCCTAGTGTTGTTCACTGCACCTCTGGCTTCTCCTTTCCCAAAAGCCCAGTAATGCCCCCACAGCCTTGGATGTGCTGGGCCATATCATTGTCTAGCCAGCGGTCTGGCACTTCAAGACTTAGAAAGGGTACATTCTTTCCTTGTAGCCAAAGCAGATATTTTTGCTGTGTGTGAATCATCTGAGGCATGAGAATAGCAGGCAGAGAGGGGAGGATCATCATTAGCACCAAAAAGCATTTGTCAAGTACCTACCTAGGTGTACTGGGCTTACTCAGATGGTGCCCAGTGACCTTGACTGTGGTCTGCCCACATTCCCCCAGGGAACTCGCTCTCTCCGACCCCGATTGTGTGCCTGGCATGTGCTGTGTGTGTATTGAGGATTGAGGCCCAGTTTTAAGAAATTTAAATTATTCTAGTGAGAAACACACGTGAACCACCAAGCAAGATGGCATGTGATAAGCCCTGCCACTGAGCTGCTAACGAAATGGCATAGATGCCCTGTGAGCTTGGGCAAGTGCCCCCTTTCCCACCTGCCCAGCAGGTTCCACAGTTGACCATGCTGAATTTACAGAGACGTCTCAGGAGTAAAGGAGGCCACAAATATGCCCAGTCTGAATGTACTAGTGTCTCTTAACACCTGGGGTTCAGAAATCCCCTGCATAAGCTGACCGAGCTTTGGCCTTCTACCTCAGAAAAATTATTCTGAACCTAACATTATCTTGGTTTCCCAAACAACTTAAATTTTATGATTTCTGTGGCTATAGAACCCAACCACAGACTCCACAGGGACTGGAGATTAATAATTAGTGCTTCACTGTTTATTTCTTGAGGGGTATTTTAAAAGGTCAATTCACATTACTATTTATTCACATAACTGTTACTAAGAATACTATGTTTTTTTAGTTATTTCTATGCTAAAAACCTTTCTTCTTAAAAAAAATTACTTGTCTCATGTATCCATTAGTGGGTCAAGCGACAAAGAGAAATGCAGGATCTGTCTTTGTCTCTGTCTCTGTCTCTCTATCTATAGAGAATATTATGAAGCCACAATAAGAATGAAGATAGATGTGTCATCTGTGGCAACTTGGGAAAACCTGAAGGACATTATGTTAAGTGAAAGAAAGCAGGCACAGAATACTGCATGATCTCCATCGTATGTGAAAGCTTAAAGGTTGACCTTGCTGCTGACTACTATGACACACGCCTGTAATTCCAGCCACTCAAGAGGCTGAGGCAAGCGGAAGTCCACCTGGGTGACTTATCGAGGCCCTGTCAAAACAGAATAAAAGGAGCCCAGTGGTTGAGCACTTGCCTAGCATGCCCAAGGCAACCCGGGATTGAACTCACAACCTTGTGCTTGCCAGGCAGGCGTTGAGGTCACTGAGCTAAATCCCCGGCCCCATCTCCTAAAATTTGACTGTAGAATAATATGGAGGCTAGGAGGAATAGGAGAGGGGTAGAGAGGATGGGAGATGGCACCAAAACACTGTGAGAGGAAAGGAGAACTAGTGTACTATATCAGAGGAGCATGGCTGTATTCAACAATTTCGAGTTCAAAATAGTTAAAAAAGAGGATTTTTTTGTTTTGTATCTGGGACTAAACTCACAACCTTATGCTTGGCAGGCAGGTGCTTATGCTACTGAGCTGAATCCCCAGCTTGAAAAGAGGATTTTTGAAAGTCCCCAATAGTAATAAATATGTCTGGAACTATCCCACTGTACCCCATAAATATGTACCAGTATGATGTTTCAGTTAAAAACTTTTAAACACAATTCACTAAATGGCCTTTATAGTCGGGTATTACTTAGATCTGTGAACTTTAAGGATTAAGCAAAAAGCAAGTTGATCTGATTGAGTAGATTTTTTTCTGCGCTTGTGCACATCTATAAAACTAATGGGGAAAAATTGCATGGCAGAGCTCTTGTTTCTGAGTATCCTGACAGAGTCCCCAGACCCAGATTTTAGGCGCAATCCCCTGTGCCCACCTTGCTTGGCTTTGTATTATGGGGGCTGCAGAGCCCACAGAGCTAGTTGGGTGGCACATTAAATCCCCTACGCTTGTAAAGCCAGTTTTATGGCACAGAGTTGGGGTGGTGGGTGCATAGGAGGTGGAGGGCATTGGCCACGCCGGGGTGCCAGCAACGGGCAGCAGGATTGACAGCCACAGCTTGGTGTCTCTGGGGTGGAATCCGCTGCGTGTGCAGCCTCCATCCTGGCAGGTGGAGGTGGTGGGCACAGACACAGGCCCGTCTGGGGGCAGATGTGCTGCTGGCTGCTCCGCCACCCTGCCCAGGCACTCCCGGAGGCGCCCCTTGCTGGCCGCTGGGTGGAATGTCCTGTCCTGGGCGCACTGCGCCACTGTCCTCCCACCGCCTGCTCCTGAGGACTGGTTTGCGCCCCTCAGCCTCCCTGATGGGTTGAGGCCCTCCCTTCATGTGTCTGTGCTCTCAGGGAGCCTGGGTTGTGGTCTCAGGTGGTGGCAGGACTGCTGAGTACCCAGGTAAGAGTGTCACTGATACCACAGGGTGGAGACTAAGCCTTGTTCTTCCCTCCACCCCGTTCAGGATTATGGTCAAGTGCTGGTCCCCCCCTGCTGCTCAGTCTCATTTGCGAAGTGCAAAAAAACCCAGTGTCCTTGGCTTTATGTAAGGATTAAATGATACTGAAGAGGAAACAGAGTTCAGGGGTCCCCAAAATGAGCCTCACCCCACATCAGTTTTAAGTTTATGGGTCCAAACTGGGCATGGTGGTGTGCACCTATAATCCCAGCATTTGGGAGTCTGAGTGAGGAAGACTGCTGTGACTTCAAAGCCAGCCTGCGCTATATAGTGAGTTCAAAGTCAGTCTGTTTAAACTATATGGTGAGACCCTGTCTGAAAACAAAATGAAACAAAACAAAACAAAACAAAACAAAACAGGTTTACAGATCCACAGGACCACACTTAGATGTATCCTTTGTTAGAAAGGCCTGTAGAACTTACTGGAGGCTGTTGTAACCATGATTATGATTTACTACAGCAAAAGGATATGGTTTAAGATAAACCAGGGAGTGTGTATGTGTGTGTGTGTGTGTGTGTGTGTGTGTGTGTGTGTGTGTGTGCAGGGCAGAGTCCAGGTGAGTCCCACATGGGGACCTCTGGGCATCCTTTTCTGTGAGCTGTGCCCAGTGCTGGCCTCTGGCAGCCATGTGTGATGATGTGTGTGGCGAACACTGGCTGGAGCAATGGGGGAGTCCTCACTGGGGACCCCGGGTAGGGGTGGTTGATGGCCTGAAGGGTGACCTCAGTCTCCAGCTTCTTGGGATTCAAACTGATATTGCTGACCCCAGGTCCTGCAAGCTGCATCATTGGGCCATCTTCTGTGGCACCAGACCCCACTCTTACTAGGCAGGACTGTTGGCAGGCAGAAAGATCACCTGTCAGAGATGAGGGAAGGCAAAGACCAAGCCTCCCTTTGGCGTGGTTGGTGCTGCCCTGGATAGAGACCTGGTGCACAGCGGACTTTGGTGAGTGTCTGCTAGGGCCCATGTTTAGGCCCCCAGGATCAGCATGAGGGGAGTGGCTTTAACTTTTCTTTCTTTCTCTCTTCTCTTTGGTTAAGTCTATGGTCTTGGGAGGGTATCACTCATCTTACCTATTTAATACCAGTATGTGATTGCCGGTAATAATGCCTCTCACCCATGTGCTCCTTTAAATCCCGTTGGGCTCACGGGCTTCTGTCACGATGAGGCAGATAGACAGGTGTCATTATCCTGATTTATAGGTGAGACAGGTGATGTCATCAGAGGCCATCCGGGTCACCAATTCTTAGGACGCACAGTAAGGAAGGGTAAAGGGTCTGCTGCCTTCCTAAGTGCTACTCTGATGTACACAGCTTTGATCCAGCTGGGCCTGGGCCCTGGGCAGACCTGGGCCCTGCCACGCCCCAACTTGTGTGATTTGGGACACATTCTCTGTCTCCCTGCCCAACAGCCCCATCACCGGAATCACCTGAGGTCAATTGTTTAACATGTGGGCTCATCAGACTCTGAACAGGGAGGAACACTGTTGCTATGGGAACGCTTACTCGTATTATGGTGTCACAACTCAACAACGATAATTTCTTAGGGCATTTTGCTAGGTATATAAGAAATTCAGGGTGGAAAGGTCTCAAGTACAGAGCAGGCTTCTGTGACATAATCATTAATCTTTTTTGAGACAGTTGCCAGGTCATTATCTAAACCATCTGGCTGTTCCTCAGACCAGGGAATGTCTGCATTTTCAGGTCTGTGTCTGGGCCTTTTTGCTGTTCCTGCTGCTTCTCCTCACTGATGAGCGCCTACACTTCCTCTAAATCCCAGCAACTTCTTGATCTGTTAGAGTCCTATCTTCCTACCTACCCTGTCCTTGGGAACATTCGTCAACTCTCGGTTTCACGTTCGGTTTAGAGATTGACATCTGTCTCTTTTGCTAGACCATGAGCCCTGTGAGGGTGGGAATGGAGGTGGCAGCTCCCGGATCCAGGGTCCCCAGTTTTATTCCCAGCCATTCTCACATACTGTAGGATCTGTGCCCTTGTGGCAGACAGCACTGAGGACTTCGCCCACGTGGACCCTGGTAGCATGTTGAAACGCTGGGAGGTGCTCTCCCGGTCTCCTCTCTCTGGGGAACATTGATGTCATCACTTCTACTTTCCAGACTAGTTTCAAGTTCCAGATGCAGCTCCCAGGATGGGAGACCGCAGCTGGGCACTGGTTAGCACACCCTGACGTGCATTTAGCAGCTTCCAGGAAAAGCCTCTGTGGCGAAGAGCTAAACACTTGAAATGGAACAGCCCAGTTTTAACTTCATTAGTGCTGGCTTGGTCCACTCCTCTTTTCCTCCGTGTTCACATTCAGAACCCACCCTCTAGAAGATCCCCTAGCCAAATGAGCACAGCTCTTAACTGAGGACTCCTTCTCCAGCCTGACTGGACTCGGAATGGGATGATCTTCTTCTTGTGGCTGCGCTGTGGGTATCTGTGGCCTTGCACAAGCTGTAAGCTGCCAGGAACGTCATCTGTCAAACGGGCAGGGTGCCCACCCATGGTCAGCCCTCAGACCACGTCAGTATGTTCCCCGAGCAGAGCTCGTCATGGGGAAGGAGCGCCCTTTCTCAGGTCCCTGAGTGAGCACAGGGTGCTCCCGGACCCTGTGCTCCTCTCTGACCCTCCTCTTTCTCCCCTCTTCCTAGTCAAGCTGTGCAAGGGTGACATCTTGTGTGAGAGGCTGCAAGTGGGGAAACAGGAAGGGAAGGCAGACACCCTTTCTGCTTCCCCCCAACCTCCCGTGCCCCTGCCTGAAGGGAGAGGCATAGTGCTGCTAAGAGTCTGGACCAGCTCCTCCCATGTGGCTCTCTCCTCAGTGGTGGGTAAAGGACATGCTAATGTCCAGTCATTTCTGATAAGCATTTCCAGTATTTCATGCAATGACTAGGGGAGTGTGAAGTGTGAGATGGTTTAGTTTCATCCTTTCTTGCTAAGCAAGGTAATCTTTCCTTCTTTGCTGCACTTGGGGCCAGCCCTTGGTGGCTAGTTGTCATCAGTGTTTGTCAATAACTAGGCTCCTTCCCTTACATATCACCCAGGCTGCCCTCAAATTCAAACAAAATAACCAAGCAAGCAAGCAAGCAAAGAAGCTATTTTCTTGCTTGAGTCCTTTCTTTGAGAGGATGAAGAAGGGAAGATAGTCAACCCCTATGGCTCCATAGGAACCAAGAAAAAGGATGGTGGGGGAGAAGCTGAAGTTGTGCTTGGAATTCCCATGAGAACAGCGATATTCTATCCACGCCGTCTTACACTTGTGCTCTGGGTCAGATTCCCTCTGCTTTATCCCTGTCTTTCTGAAAAGTCCAGCTGGATTCCTAGATCAGTCTGTTCTAGTTGTGATTCTCCCGTTTTCCACATGAGTGACTGCCTTCATCTTGATCCTTAAAGTACCTTTCCAGCACCCCTTCATGGTGTGTCTGTTAGGAACCACCTCCCCCGACCCCGTTTGTTATTTAGCCAGTTCACCTTGGCATCAACTGAGCATGTGCAACGTCAGTAGAGATTCTTATGTTAGAACATGTTCACAGAAAAAGCTGCCTATCTCTGTCCACTTCAGAGTTTGGGCTTCTGCAGGAATCCTCCTTGGTTCTGTGCTGAGTGGTGCATCCTCCTAAGCTTCTAAGCTTCTGCTAAACATCCACCTTTCTTTTTTTCTCCTCAGGACACTGCTAGAGTAAGACTTGCAGTATTAGTCAGTCTTACTAAACTCTCGCCATCCATATTCACTGTCAGATGCCCTAATCTCCTGTGAAGGCCCATCTGCCTTCTGTGTGCACATTTATTACCTCCAAGCCATTCTGTGTCCTCATTCTTTCCACCTGTTTCTTTCCAAAAGGACCAGGAATCTCAAGTAACTGCCTCTTCTCATCTGAATTAAAAGATTATGCTTCATGTCTAATTGCAACATCCTTTTTACCTCCTTTTTTCTTTTTTTCCAGGATCTTCCTTACATGCAGTGACCTCTAATGTTTCTGTACTGCCGTTTGGGGTTCTTGTCTTTTTAGTGACTCTTACCTCGGTCTCCCCAGTCTTCACCCTGCTCTTCCTTGCTGTTTCCTGCCACTGACCCACGTCAGTGATGGCTCTTTCCAGATTCCTCTGTTCTCCATGAAAACTCTTTCTTAGGAAAACAGCTTTCTCTTTCCCTACTCTGTTTGCTCAGATTTAGGAGTATGGCAAAGTTCTTCTTTTCTCCACTGGGTATAAATAACCTCACTTGTCTGCTAGTCCTGATGTCCCATAGCCAGAGCCAGGTTTTCAAGGACACACCCAGTTCACTACTCTCTCCTGAGTTGGGATTGGTTTTTTGGTAGATTCTGAAATCATTCCCCAAAGTCCTGTTCTTCCCTAAATTCCAGTTTTTGTGTCTTGGAGTCCGGGCCCTCCTAGGCCACATGGAGTCACTGACGGGGCAGCCTGTCCCTGCCGACCACTGACACCCCATTGTCAGGTGGCAGAGCAGAAATCATGCAGGGAAACTGGCTCTTCTTCCTGCCCCAAGACTGAGACAAGATCAAGATGAAAACTTGGTCTTCTGAGTCTAGAATTCTAGAGGATCTCACTGGAAACCGTTACCTGCCCTGGCTCCTGACACTGCCTAGGACCCAGACCATGCCCAGTGAAGAACTTGCCAGGGTAAGATGAGGGCTGGAATCAGTAACGACCAGTCTTAGCTTCTTGCGTTGTCAGGACTACTCTCTAGGCTCAGAAAATCTCCTTTCACTAGTTTTTTTTTTTTTTTTTTTTTTTTTTTAAGACAGGGTCTCACTCTGTAGTCCGGGTTGGTCTTGGACTCAGTAAGTGGCCCAGGCTGGCCTCTGCCTCATGATGATCTTCCCATCTCAGCCTCCCAAGCGCTGGGATTGCAGGTACGCACCACCACACGCTCCTTTCCCTGCTGTTTCCCTGTAGACCCAACTCTGCTTCTCCTTTGCTCCCTTCTCTTCTGGTCCCCATCTTAGCACTCTCACTCAGAAAAACAAAAGAAAAAAGAAAGGAGTCAGGAGGGGAGCTTGTGAGGCTCTGAAACAATGCTTACATCTGTAGACAACACCCTTTCAGAAAATGAATTTCTTCTTGACTTACTGAAAGTGCTTCTTGGGACACCTTTCCATCCTTCTAGCTGGTTCAGGGCGTCCACCCCTGTCCGTACCCTGATATTTCTTTAGAACACACACCCCCCAACCCCTTTTCCCCACCCCCACCCCATTGCTCACCTCTGGCTTGGAATGGTAGGGCTGAGGAGGACTGTGAGGTGAAACCATGAGGTGTGTGGCCAGGTGTGTGACCCGGAGGAGGATCTGTGTGGCATCCAGATACCGACCCCAGCAATTGACTTTTGGAGGACGTGGCCTCTGGATAGAGGATCTCTGGACAAGAGGAGTCAAACGCCGTGATTCGTGGTTACTATAAATAGGATTGTCCACGCAGGGCTCGCGTCTTGGTGTTGCGTGCTTTGATTAAGGTCATGGCAGATCAGAGCTGTGTCCCTTTTCAGAATCCCTGGGGATCTGGTCTGTGGTTTCTGTGTGGTTCTAGAAATACTGGCTTTGCTCCGGCTATGTACTTCCTTCACTCGTGTGACTCAGCACTTTCTGGCTGCCTTTGACATCCCGATGCTGTGACTTTGCAGAATGTCCAAGGACTGCCTCCTCAGCTACTTTCACTCTAACTCTAAAGATTGTTGCCTCTAAAGCAAGGTAATGGACATATTTTATCCCCAGAAATTCGGTTTGTTTTCTTGAAGGAACAGTTTCAATAACGTTGACATGTGGCTTTAGCTAACTGGAGTGTGTGAGTGGAATGTTTACTCGTGCTTGTCTTATTTATCTTCCCAGCTATCTGGGAATGTCTACCAAGCCGTATTCATTGGGTACATCATGTTAAATAGAATGAAAGCAACCCTTCCTTTCCATTGGATGAGGAAATAATGTTCACTGCTCACTGACAATGGCATTCTGTCTGTACTTATTCATCTTTGGGCAACAGTTTGACAAAATCATGCTATTTAAAAATATTTCCTCAACTGATGTGGTTTATAAAATGCCATGGGCAGTGGTGGTAAACTTATGGCACGTGTGCCACAGTGGGCTATTCGTTACTGAAACCTCTAAAAGGCTCGCCACTGCTGTCACAGAGGTTGCTAAGAGGGTTTCATCTGTGTCCTTGTGCTTTCTTAGATGATAAGCCACTCTGTAGAGATGCTGAATAAAAGGGTGGCAAGATTGTGGGAAAAGCCAGCGTAGAGATGGCCTGGGATGAGGAAAAGGAGGTCCACAGACACGGCCATGTCTGTGTGTAAGTGAGGAAGAGTCGGCTTCCGAGCTCCCACAGACTTGTAACTTGAAGTCATTTGCTTTCAGACATAGTTGACTATTCTTGAATCACAGGTGTCCTTGGAAATGATTCCATCTGTTCCATCTCTGCCCCCTCATTAAAACCGGGTGTTAATGCATTTGGATTGATTTCAGGCTGCAGCCTTTTAAGTCCACTGGGTGAACACATTTTATCCTATAAACCAATGAAACTCTAGTGTGGATGCAATACATTCCCTCATTCTCATTTCAAGAAGGTCCCTAATATACCTAGGCCCACCCCACTGAGATGACAGATGTCGTCCTGTTTGTTGAGTTTCCTGGTTCCTTTGAGGCCTGAGAGATACACATACCCAAGTCAGGCTGTATGTATGGAGCTATTTTGGTACAGTGACACGCTCGCACCCTGTTTATAGGGTAGGGTTTGAGCAGGAAACTGAAAACTTTGTAATCATCAGTCTCTCAATCTGTACCCACTGTGTCAACTTGTGTCTGGCACTGTCCTAGACATTGAGGGCTCAGCAGTGAAGAAAGAAAACAATAGTCTCTATCCTCGTGATGCTTACATTCACCCATGATCTTCTTCCAGAACAGGAGTGTTTTGTTGGGCTGCTGGATTGCTTGACCCTCAAAGAATTTTACATTAGGGAAAAGTGCTTACATGTGGGCGTAAGATAGAAAGATGGTCTAGAACTTGGAAGGCGGGAACCAGTTTTCCAGCACCTTCCAGACAGAACTCAGCTTGAGGCTTGATGTGGTGAGAAACAGAGAGGAGGGCATGAAAGCATAGACATTGGTTTGAATGTTCCAGCAGGCAACTTCCTGATCTGGAAAACGGGGATTCATAATCACTACCTGCATGGCTCAACTGTGAGAACAAACAGAGCTCAAGTAACTCAAACCCTGGCCTGAGGACTGGGTGGCTGTGTAGTCCAAGGCTTCTGTGTGACCTGTCTGACTGATCCACTCCACCAGCAGGGAGAAGGCTATGCCCAGTGGTCCTGCTGGCTGGGTTTCCTGCCTTGCTGGGTATTCACAGCCCAGCTGGTCTGTCTGTCCTCTCTCCCCCTTCCCAAGCGCCCAGACCTGCTCGAGCCTCCCTTGATCCTCAGCAATGCAGACTTGTCTGGGAACTTGGACGCTGAGGCAGCTTGGCATTTCCGGGCCAACTGCTGAGCTGAAACAGGTTCACTGGCAAGGCCACGGCTGAGGAAGGAAGTCTAGTCACGGGCCCTGTTGCGGCTCACCCCCATTCTGGAAAGAAGGCTGTTTGGAATTTTGTAAAAATCTGTTGCTTTTGGGTATGCTTTTGATGGCCTCAGCTGTGGGCTCGGGTAGAGTAATGTTGACCTTGGAAGATTAAGAGACTTTTGTTTTTTCTGGTGCGACCATGTAATATAGGTCATGAGGATTTTGTGGTACAGAGAAATTCTGTTTTCCTCTGAGGCTGCTTGTTTTGAGCTGGACAGAGCTGGAACTTGGTTAGTACCAACGTGGTGAGATGTCTTGGGGGTAAGGATGAGATCTGAGAAGGGAAGGTTGGTGAGAGCCCAACTGGAAGCGGGGACAGGGGAGGAGGTGGGAGTCCAGCGTGAGGAACCACCTTTCTGCAGAGCTGGCTGTGTAGATCGGCCAGAGAGATAAGCCCACGCTCTCTTCATCTCCACATCTTTTTTTCCCCGCTAGTGCTTGGCAGGGAGGGGAAAGCAAGTTTATGGCCACCTTTCCTCCATCGAGAGTGGACAGAAGGCACCTTTGTGGGCTGAGATGACTTGTTTGTGTCTTACCCTTATTTATCTTCTTGCTCAGGAGGGCAGCACAGCTCTAACATCTTTGTTTGTGTGGAAAAACACTCATGGGGCATGGTTCAGCAGACTCCCAGACAGCCACAGTAGCTCTGGTGAGCTCTGAGAGAGATTGCAGAGGCCAGTTGGATCCAGGTTGGGAGAAATAGCCCCACAGGTCCTCGGTACTGGTCCCAGTGTTCCGGGATGTCCAGTGTTATATGGATGTCATTATCCCTACCTTACCTTCTGCACTTGGCTTTCCTTTAGGTTCTATGGTGTTCAGCTGGATTTCCTGGCTGGATCAATCCTTCTGACATTTAAGATGGTGGCCCTGGCCCTGGTCAGGCTGAGCTCTCCCCAGCAAATCCCGACACTTCCCCCAGCTTGTTTTGCATCTCTAACCATCTACCCATCCCCGTTAGCACATTCTTTGTCTTTGCCTCCCATACAATTTTTCCCATCTGGGATGTCTTACCCTGCTGTGGTTCAATCTATAATGTTCCCTGAAACTCTGATATCCTCAGAGGTGGGGCTTATGAAGGTGATTGGATCTTGGGGGTGCAATACTCATTGGCAGATTCAGCTACTGGGAGTTCAGCCCCTGAGAGTGCTGGTAGGAGATTAGAGGAGGGCCCCTGGGGCATGGCCCAGAGAGGAGATACCTCCTTTCCTGGCTCCCTCCCTGTCTGAGTTACTTTTCACTAGTCGGTGAGACAAAATACCTGATGCCCAAAGTTGGGAAAGGAAAGGTTTATTTCTTACAGTTTTTGGAGGTTTCAGTCCATACTCAGTTGGCTCCAAGGCAGGGTGGCATGGCAGGGCCGCAGTTCATGGCGGCTGCAAACAGCAAGCAGAAACCGGCAAAAGAGAGACACACCTTCTTCCTGCCATTACATCACATCCTGGCTCCACCCCCTAGGAGGGTGTAGCACTGACACCACCAATTCAAGCGCTAGACAATGAACCAATCACAAATGCACAATGCAAATACATGAGGCTTGGGGGCCACCGACATAAACCATGACACTCCCTTTCCTCTGTACTTCCTGGGGTGCCATGACGTGAGGAGCTTTCCTCTGCCCAGGCACCCTCACCATGCCTGTCCTGCCTTGAAGCCAGTCAACTCTGGACGGAATCTTCTAAGAACCATGAGCAAAGTAAACTTCTCCTTTAAATTGTGGGTGTCAGGTATTTTTATCCCAGCAACAGGAAAGTCACACCCCTTTGCAGGACAGGAGCTCCTGTGAATAAACTCAGTGTGCCTGAGTGTGGAGACTGATGAGAAGCCAACCGGGTGACGCAGTCTACAGGGGTAACACGGACAGCCCTGGGAATAGGGAAATACAGACCTCTGGCTCTGCATTTGTTGTGAGCTTCAGAGGTGGGAGCCCACGGGGCCGAAGCCATTTCCACGTTATGTCTCCTCGCATCACAGACTTTGTGTATTTTTATTAGAACTCATCAACCTCCTGTCACTTGTCTGCGTGTGTCACATGACTGCCACCAACTCAGAAAGCTGGAGACCCATGAGTGACCCTCTTCTCTCCACCCTTTCCCCGTGAAGTCCACTCACCACGTGCTGCCGTGCAGTGAGTGCCCTGTCCTTCTCCAAAGCAGGTGAAGCTACAGTGGGCTGCTTGAGTGCCTTCTGCTCTGCTGCTCTGCTGTTTGCCAGTGGGCTGCTGGACCCCACCTGACTTTCCCTTCCATGCTTTCTCATCCTAGATCAGGGGCTGGGGGACAGGAGACTTTTCTGAGCCATCACTTCCAGAATTCCCGGGTAGGAGGCCTTCCCAGGGCTTCAGACAGACAGCCGAGGAAGACAGAGAGGCTGGCTATGCACCGTGTTGCCCTGAAGTCAGCAACTTTAGCACTGTGACCGCCTCAACCTTGGTCTTGAGGGTGGGGCCTGGTCTAGCAGGGTGTCAGCCCTAGGTTTTTCCTGTTAAAGGCAAAAAGCCAAGCTTAACTCTGTATTTTTTTTCTTTATCCACAGACATCCTTTATGGAAGCTATATTTTTTTCTACCATCAAGTCTTTCTTTTACAAAAGATGTATTAAAAGAAAAAAATAAAGAACTCTAACTTTACATAAACACAAGTACTACTGCTGAACTGTTCAGCCACCCTGGCATAGCAATTGTGTTTGAATAGCTCTTCTTAGCCTTTTCTACTTCAAGGACACTTGGGTAGTAGCTGGGAGGCTCCATTCATGGTTTAAACCCCCGACACTTACTTGCCAAGAGCAGAGACTCCCCTTGTTCTCGGGTACAGGGCTGATGCCAGAAACACAGAAGGTTTCATTTTCATCTTCTGCAACCTCATTCTTCACCCCCAGCTCCCACTGCGAGGGATCTGCTTTCTGCTATGCTTGGATGTGGGGAATTCGGATTAGCTGGGAGCAGGTTTGGGGCTCTCATGGGGACACTACATGCCCCTTCCTTACTGTGGCACGAGCCACCATTCTCAGAGCAGCTCAAGCCTGGGAGGGTCCTAAGGACTCCCTTGGTTTAGTCACAACTCTATTTGGGGAGCTAAGATGAAGTATATTTTCTAAATTATTTTTTAAAACTTATGATATAATGGAGTTTTGTGTTACACGCATTTTACCATAAAGTGGGAGAAAAAAAGCTCATGAGCTAAACTGTATCATTCCCAATCTCACTTTATGTGCTTGACCTCCTGTGGGCTAAATGAATTCTGTTTACAGATCATCATAGTAAGGTGCTGGGAGACTGAGGAGCTCGCTAAAGGGAGTAGGGTGCTTAGGAAACCCACCAAAGCTTGTTGTCTGCCCACCTTCTCACAGCCTTCTGACTTGATGTTTACACATTAACAGTGCCTGACTCCTCATCTTGTTTTATTTTTGTTAGGTGCCCCTTATGGGAGGGAATCAGCTTCTCTTTGCCTGAGAGATTTGCCAGTGATTGTTAGTGCGGGCTCTGGGCCAGCCTCTTCCCAGGAGGAGGAGGAGGCAGAGCAGAGCAGAGTGGCGACTGCACAGGCTCAGGGCCGTGTTGCATTTCCTGGGTTTAGACCCTAGCTCTTCTATCTTGTTGCTGGGTAGTACTGGGAAAACTACCTCACCCGTCTGAGCCTCAGAGGCCTCTTCATAAAGAGGAAATGCAAGTGACATTAGAGGGAGGACTGAATGAAATAGTAGTGTCTTTCAGTCACTCTCAAGGGGCTTTTCAGTCACTGGTCAGTGGTTCCTGTAGCCTGGCAGTAGCGTTTCACAGACTCTCCAGATGAGGGGCTGGGAGGTACAGTTTTATTAGCAGCCAACTCATGGGTGGGAAACACCACTGCCAATGGTGATGAAAAGATAAAATGGCTTGGTGTAGACAGTAAGAGAATCTGGTGCAGAGTTGCTGGCTTGAAACATCAATTCTCATCAATTCTCAGTGATCTAGGACCTATGGCGCCATCTCTTGAGAACTTCAAGGAATGCAGATTCTTAGACCTCACTCCTGTGGGACAGAAGCTTTGGGGGTGAATGCTAACCTGTTTGAACAAGTCTCTGTGTGACTCTGAGGCCTGCTGAAGTTTGAGACCCTTACCTTAGAATTTTGTTTAAAAGTCTTTATTTAATTGCAGATAATTTGAGATGTAGCTCTTGAGGAAGAAATTTTTAAAAATGCCGGGGATTTAGCTCAGTGGCCTAAATGCCTGCCTGGCAAGCTCAAGGTTGTGAGTTTGATCCCTGGTACAAAAAATAAAAAAATTTAAAAAATGAAAAAATATGTCTACTTGAACCAAAAGAGAAAAGAAAGAGATCCATTGGTATGAGGTTTTATGCAGTAGATCTAAAGTGTCCCCTCTAGAGTCTCAAGTATTCAGAAGTGGGGTTTTGGGAAAGGGATTGGATTATGGAGGCCTTGGGCCCATCGGTGGATTCAGGGGAATGTGCCATGAGGAAGTGAGACCTGGTTGGAGGTGGTTTGCTGGGGCTCTAACCTGGGAGAGTGTATTCTTGTCCCCAGTTCTTTCCTTCTCTTTCTGTTTCCTGGCCACCATGAAGTGAGCAGTTTTCCTCTGTTGTGCCTTTGCACTACCCTGTTTCTGCCTTGGAGTCAACCAAGCACAGACTAATCCCACTGGAAACTGTGAGCCAAATAAACTTCTCCTTTCAGTTGCTAGCATCAAGTATTTTGTCCCAGTGATAGGCAAGTGGGGGACTCAGTTATATTTCTACTATGGCAATGAAGCCACACTGGTCATTTGCTAGTGGTGAAAACTAGTAGCCAGCCCGTGGGCCAGAGAAGCTGATGGCTGGGACAAATGAAAGCATGGTCTCTATCATCTCCCTGTCTTCTCAGTGCCCCAAAGAGCTGAAGGCCAGACATTTTCTCCATACTTCAGGAACTGCAGGACTCCTCCGGATGGCACCGGCAAACTCACATACACTCTCTTGCTGTGATTCTTTTTTATTGTCAGTGTTGCAAGTGATTGCATAATAGGGAGCCTCTGCCTTCTTTCTCTGGGCAAACCCAACAGGTAACTTCAAAACTCAAGAAGTGACTCCTCTACAATTAGCAAAATACCCCCATCTAGTGGCAGCTGAGATGTCTGAGCACGTGTGAGTACAGCTTCTGTTGGTGGAGTGGGCTGCCATCCCCTAAGGAGGATAGAGGATGCTTCCCAAAGAGCTGAAGACCCTCCTACAACACCATCCACGGGAAGTGGGCAGGAACAACCTCAGTAGTGACTCCATCCTTCGGTATTGCTTTCTGTTTCTGTGTTTCTGAAGCCTTCTGTATTTTCGCCTTTCTATATTTTCTTTGGGTACCAGGAATCTCATCAGCTTTCTATTTTCATTTGCTTCTTTCTTTTTTCTCAACATTATTACTTTCCAAATCTCTGGACAGAGATTTTTCTTTACTCAAACTTATTTCCACTTTATTAGGGTTGGATATTTACTTTTTCCTTTTTTTTTAATACCTTATTCTCACTTGAAACTTCTCTCCTTACACTCTGAGATATTTCCAGACTCCTCTGCAGTGTGAAGGAACATCTCGTCTTGAGCAGAAGACTTACAGGGAGCCCCGCACAGGCCTGTTTTAGCTAGGGCTTGCGTAGCACAAGGTGATGTGGGCAGTGGTGTCCGTCTCTGCCATCTTGGGGGTGAGTGAGCACATCTTCAACCACTGATAATGGAAGGTAGAACTTAAAGCTTTTGATGTTCTCAAAATTCAACTCATCTCAAATGGCTGTAAAAGCTGGTGATGTATGAAGCATCTTCTTTTCCAAACTTTTTCCTGAAGCCATAAAAACAGTAATGACAGCTGCTATTAATTTAGGGTCCCTTGGCCTGGGAGTTAGCTCAGTGGCATAAGCGCTTGCCTAGCAAGTGCAAGGTTGTGAGTTTGATCCCTGTTGCCAAAAAAAAAAAAAAAAAAGAAAATCAAATTTAGGGTCCCTGTGTTTGAGCCAGACCATCGGTTCTCAGCTTCAGCAGGCATCAGAATCCCTAGAGGGCTGTTCAGAGACAGGGACTGGAGCTCACCCCAAGTTTCTGACTTACTAAATTTGAGTGGAGCCTGGAAGTTTCAGTTCTAACCAGTTATCAGGCGGTGCTGATGCTGCTAGTCCAAGGGTCACACTCTGGAAACCACTGCCCCAGATCATCTGGCAGATGCTCACAACCCTGTAAGTGAAGAATTATTACCCCATTTTTCGGAGGAGGAAATAAAGGTCATGAGCAAGGGCAGCTTGCTTGAGGTCATGCATAGCAGAGAACAAAACCAGGATGTGAAGCCAAAGCCCCTGTGGCACTGTCACTCTGTGTCTGCAGGTCTCCTGGGGCTGATGGGCTCAGGATTCTCTTCAGCAGGTTTGTCACAGAAAGGGACAGCCAGACGAGCCCTGTGTCCTCTTCAGGGGAAGATCCAGAGTCACCCACAATTTCACCCCTGGATGAGATCAATTCACAGATACATGTTCTGTCTGTCGCCCCAATAGTTTTATGTCCCTTACTCAAATGCTTGTGCGATTCTCCTTTGAGAGGGGCCATATGGGTATCAGAGGAGTCATGTCCTCATGCTGGGATGGCCTTTGATATTTTTAACAATGGAACTGGAACTGGACCAGGATCTTCCTGCTCTGGGGGTGGGGAAGGAGACATTCAGGCAGGGAAGTGCATAGATGGCCTGCAGTTGTCCACTCATCCCACTGGAGTCAGCCCCCCCCACCCCGTGAAGCCATTTCCTGCTGTGTTTGGTGCTGGACAGGAGACTGGAGAGGAGGGGGAGGTGCCAGGGTGTTTCTCCCCCTCCTGGGCTGTGACTAGCTCTTTGGCAAGGGCAGAACATTCTCCAGGGCTCGACTTGTGCTCTTGATCCCACCAGCGTTGGTTTTTGCCTTCTCGCCTGTATAAAACATTCTCATCTCCCTTTTGTGTGAGGAGATCTAGCATGGTACGCTTCTCCTTCACCAGGTCCTGACTGATACAGCCCCTTCCCTGCCCCCTGGGCACGTCACTCCTCTTTCTAACCCAGCTCTTACCTCTTTGCTGTTGTAATGTATTTCTTTCTCCAGCTTCTCCTGTAGCCATGACCTTCTCAAGGGTAGTGATATCCAATTCACTGTTAAGTCCTTAGCACCTACTCTAGAACTGGGACTTTCAACATGCTCAGCTAATGTTTGATGAATGAGTGAAAGATAACTGGTGGTAAGGGCTGAAAATGCAAAGGAAGTTGAGTCTGAGAGTTCACCGTCTGTCCATCATCAAGGTTCATCAGCAGGGCATAGTAGTGCACACCCGGAATCCCAGCTCTCTGAGAGGACAAGGCAGGAGGATCCTAAGTTTGAGCCCAGTCTGGGTCACTTAGTAACTTAATGAGACTCTGTCTCAAAATAAAGAGGGACTGGGAGATATAGTTGAATATGAAGGCCCCGAGTTCAGATCACCAGTAGAGAACCTCCCTTCCACCCCTAGGGAAGATTCACCATGTGGAAATACTGATCTATGCCCTGCCTTTCCCCCAAATTTGAAATAGCGATAGTACATTTTAAGCTTACAATCCAAAGTACAGATTTTTTAAAACATGAATTTCTGAGGTTAAAAACAATTTATTGTTCCTCAATTCCTCATTCATCTGTGGGTTACAGCTTGAGTTGGCTTGAGCTGATCTTGCTTGGGGTCACTCACTGTCACAGTGGGGAACCCTTTACCAGGAAGTGCTAGCCTCATTGACACCTCTGGCACCCCTGGGGCTCCCCTCTTTGTGTCTCTCCCTGTGTTATCCTCAAAGGGGCCAGCCTGGGCATGGTCACAAGCCTGCGCTGTCCGAGGCCTGACAGGGAAGGCTCTTGAAGAACACAGAATCACTTCCAGAGCAAGTGTTCTGAGTCACAGCCCGCCAGCCCAGCCCTGATTCAGAGGATGGGGAAATAGACCTGTCTCGCCATGGGAGGGGCTCTGAAGAATTTACAGCTGCTCTCACCCTACTGGGGAGTGGCTCTTTACAAATCTCCTCCTAGTACAGTATTCAACACAGGTGTGCTTAGGTACAACCTCCTGGCACAGATTTAAAAGGTGACTCAGCCAATCACTTGAGGCCCACAAACTGCACCCACGTCTCCCTTCTTAGTTCTTAGCCTGACCACCAGATGGTGGCATTGCTCAGTCGACCCGGAGCTGTTCAAGGCCCACACCAAATTAGCTTTGAAGATGCCTTCCAAACTGAGAATCTTGTAATATTGCCACAAATACAATGAAGACAATCACAGAGAAATATTGGTGATAAGAAAGCCATGTTGGCTTGCTTGTGACCCGCTTACTGTAATTATGTTACCTTGATTTCCTTACAGCAATGCAACTAATTCCATACCACTTTCTGTACTCTCTACACCACTGTCCTTGCTTGATAACTTAAAACAATAGTGCAGCCCTAACTGACAACATCTGACCTGCAATTTAATGCATTGTACTGTGTCAATGGCGAGTTCCTGGTTTTGCTAATCTAGGGTTGTGATAATAGTACATCCCAGGCCCTTGGTGGAATGCTGCAATGGGCGGCATTACTGAACCTTAGATATATTGTTTTTTCCTGTACATACATGCCTAAGATAAAATATTTATGAATTAGGCACAGAAGAGATAATAATAACTAATAACAGAGTAGAACGATGTTCTGTCATAAAATTGCCAGCAACCCTACCCTTGTGTTTCGGGGTCATTATCAACTAAAGTGAGAGTTACTGGACTAGAAGCAGGACAGTGCTCCATGAGTGTATCTGTAACAGAGCCAGGTACTGGGTGACTAATGGGCCGCCAGTGTATGTAGCAGGAGTGTGCTGACAAGAAATGACTTACGATTGGGGTGGCACGGAGCGGGGCGGCCCGGGATTTCACTGTGATACTCAGATCAGCACAGCTCAAAACATCTCAACTGTTTACTTTCAGAGTTTTACATTTAATATTGTTGGATCTCGGTTGACCAGAGGTTAATAAAACCATTGCAAGTGAAATTTTGGAAAAGAGAATGCCGCACATATGAGGTTCACCCTTGGCTCGGGGGCTCAGTGATAAGGTGATAGCTCTCTCTGTACTACTTTTGTGACTTTTTGTAATTTTATAATTATTTTGGAAAACAAAGTTTAAAAAAAACCCCCAAACTTCTCAAAAATAACCTCCTTTCTGATTGTGTCTTACTGATTTGTGTCACCATCTGGGAGAAGCAAATTGAGTGCTCATTTCAAAAGGCCTTTGTTTGGCAGTCTGGCAGCCGCTTCCCTTCCACCTTTGGGTAGCCTGGGGCTTCTGAGGAGCCCTGCAGACCCAAAGCGCCCGCTGGGCCAGCTGCCCAGCCCAGTGCGGAGGCCTGAGGAGCAGAGGTTTTGGGGCAGCAGTCCTCCTGATCCCTGCTCCAAGTACCTCCTGCAGAGCTCGGCTCTGCCCTGTAGATAGGAAAACTCACTCCCAAGAGAATGGACTGCAGGGCTGGAGTTTTAATCTAGACTTCTCTTGTCCTTTTAATTTTACTTTATTTATTCTTGAGTCAGTAATGGGGATTAAATCCTGGGCTTCTGCACTGAGCTGCATCCCGGCTTATTTATTTATTTACTTACATTTTTGAGACAGGGTCTCACTACACTGGCCCTAAGTTGCCCAGCCTCAACTGGGACACCCAATTCTCCTGCCTCACCCTCAGGTTGCTGGGATCATGGGCTTGAGCCACTGCTCAACTCCCTTTCTTAGACCAAACAGACAGACCAAACTTCAACAGACCAAAAAGAGAAAACCTTTCCAAGTGAAATAAAACTTGTTTGAAACCTTGCATGTTTGAAACTGTAATTTCACGTGCTTTTCTTTACTGACTTGCTCTATTAAAATGAAACCATGACACTTTTTTATGCTCACGCAGTGTTTGAAGTACAGCAGAGAGATTTTTCACTTGTGAATATATGGAGAAAGTGCTGTTAACTTTAAAAAAAAATCAATGAGGAAACAATGGGTAACAGTGGCTTTCATTCTCTGTGGTAAAAAGGCATTTCCTGGGATTGAATTACTGGCAAAAGGAGACTGCAATTTTTTGCTAACCAAAAGAATGTGAGAACTTTTCACTAAAATGCAAGTTGAAGCTGTGAAAAATCTAAACAACATTCAGGATGTCTTTCAGCATCCATGAAGGTCAGCAAGGCTCAGGGTCAACTCTTACCCCAACCCTCCCCTCTCAAGCTCAGACCTAAACCCCCACACGCCATGCAACCAGAGAGCGATGCAAGGCAGCTTTACTTTTATGCCACCATGGGTACCCTGAGTATTTCTAGAAACAAGGGCTGCTGAGGCCTAGATTAGGCAGAAGGGGTGTTAGGAGAAGCATACTGGATTTTCGTTAGAGGTAGAGATAGAGCATTCCTCTCTGTTGACTCCTAAAGTGGTAATGGAAAACAGGACTTTTAGAATCACACTTTTAAACTGTGTACCCCTGAATTAGTTATTTGAATCTTTTATCAGTGTTTCTTTTTAAATAAAATGCTCATAACACAAAATTTAACTATCTTGTAGCAGGTTAATTTTTTCCCCCCAGTGTGGTGCATCCATTCCCTCTATCTGCTTTCTCATCAGCTGCTATATTAGTCAATTTCCCTATTGCTAGCACACATTAGCCAACATCCACAATGTAAAGGAGAAGAGGTTTGATTCACGGTTTCAGGGAATTCAGTCCCTGGTCGGCTGGCTCCAAGGAAGAAGTGGCATAACAGAAATGCCTGACGGAAGAAAGCCACTCAACTTGTAGCAGCCAGTGGGGAAGAGCAGAAGGAACCAGAGACCAGACACAGATCCTGAGGTCATGCCTGCATAACCTTCCCAGACACACACAGAAGTACGCTTTAATAGTCTCCTAGCTGGCTCCAAACCAATCAAGTTGACATTTAATCTTACATGGAATCATTCAATAGATGGTCTTGTATGAAGGCTTCTTTCATCAGGCATAATTTTTCAATGTTTTGATCCATGTTGTTTAGCTTGCATTTTATAATCTGAAAAATTGCTATGGTAAAAGGCAGTGTAGAACATGAAGAAGAAAACGTACATAGTTCGTGTCCTTAGAGTGTTTGTGTGCTAGAGAACAGAGGCGTATATGTGGCTAATTCTAATAGGAGGCAGCAGTACTAGGATACAGGAAGAAGGGTAGAAACATGGATGGGTTTGGGTAAATGCAAGTGGCAGAGGTGACTTAAGATGTAAGGTCTGCAGGGGATGGAAAGGAAGGTGAACTTAGCTCATCTTTCTCAGAAGTCCTGATTTACGTACTGGCAAGTGGGAGCCACTGAAGGTTTTGAGCAGAGTGAGTGAAGGACTCCCCTCTGCTCTCAGGAAGACAGGTCTGATAGCTTTGTGGAGCTTCATGTGGGGCTGGGAGTGGAGGGAGGGGTATTAGAAAGAGGAGCTGGATTGGAAGACTACCGTACTAATCCAGGAAAGGAGGAGGTAAGGACTCTCTGCTTTGACCTGCATGGGGCTGGATGTGTGAAACCACTTATAAGTGATAACCTATGACAAGGTGTGGTGTGTCAGTCAGTTTTCCATCACTGTGGCAAAATAGCTGAGATTAACAACTTAAAAAGAGGAAATATTTATTTTGACTCACAGTTCCAGAGGTTTTAGTCCATGATCAGTTGGCTTCTTTGTCCCTGGGCCTGTGGTGAGGCAGAATATCATTGTGAAGCTCATAATATCCAGGAAGTAGAGACAGAAGGAAAAGAGGCTAGGGACCAAGAATACCCTCCAAGGGCAAACTGTGTCCCCAGGGACCTACTTCTTTCAACTACACCCCATCTCCTAAAGTTTCCACCACCTCTCAATAGTGTATTAAATTATGAATCCATAAATGATTGAGGAGGTCAGAGTCCTCATGACCCCACCATCTCTCGTGCAGTCCCCACCCCTCAACATGGCTGCATTGGTGACCAAGTCATCAACGAGCGTTTAATGGGCATTTCAGGTGAAAACCATAACACAAGGGATGGCTTTATGTATTTTCCCAGCACAGCCTCTAATGGTTTATCCTGTTTTCTCAGCTTGCCTTGCATCCTTCCAGCAACCATTCAGGAATTTTCAGTATTTAGTTTTAGCACCAACTTCCTTGGGGTGGGGGTTTTAGGAACTAGCCAGACTGTATCTTAGCCTGGTCCATGCTGAAGTAGGACTCAGGACTATAGTAGCTGTCCTCATTTCTCAGATGGGGCACCCGGGGCTTGGAGCACTGTTTATGGTGATAAGACAAGTGGTGAGGCGAGGCTGGAGCCCAGGCCTTCTGACTGCAAGAGGAGTATGTTCTCCTATGTGCCATGGGCCCCTGCTTCCACTTGACCTTTGTACTCTGTGAAGGTGACTGCCTCCACTCAGCCTGCTTTGGCCCCAAATGGGCATTACCACTCCTGCTTTCCCTCTTTCCTGGTGTTTGCTTGGACAAGGATGAGAAGAGTGTCAGGTAGGTGTGACAGTGCCTCTGAGCTCTCTCCTGTCCCCCTACCATATCATATGTACCTTGGACGTGTGAGCTAAGAGCTGGCCATTTGCATGTTTCCCCACCTCAGTAAGTACTCTGGTCCTTGCTGAAGGGCATGTGGAGGATAAATGGAGGCAGTCACCTTCACAGAGTATAAAGGTCAAGTGGGAGCAGGGGCCCATGGCACACAGAAGAGCATACTCCTCTTGCAGTCTGAAGGCCTGGGCTCCAGCCTCACCCCACTACTCACTTGCCTTATCGCCGTAAGCAGTACTCCAAGCCCCGAGTGCCTCATCTGAGAAATGAGGGAGTTTAGGAGTGGGAGTTTGGCTTTCTTTCTCCCTCACCATGGGCATTTTCTAATCAGGACTAAATGGAGTTCCTCGTGGTTTTGTGTGCATAACCTCAGGAGGATTTTGTTGACCACAGTCCTAGGAATTGCCTTCTGTCTGAGAAGCCAGAGGTGCAGGGCACCATTCCAGCTGAACTGTGTCAGCAGCCCCACTTGCCTCTGAAATCACTGCTCTGCACAAAGGAAAGATCCTTTTGTATCTGAAAAAGTCAACAATTCATGCAGGAATTCATTAGTCTCTTGAATAATCCTTGTTTGTATGGGCTAACCAGGGAGGACTGGGGCACACCAGCAGTCTCCAGGGTTAGTCAAATCCCAAATCCCTGAAATAATTCTCATTTTAAAAACCAGAATTCTGTTTTCTCCCTGAAACTGCAAAACATGACTAAGTGGGCTACTGTTCCATAAAGTTAAATACACACACACACACACACACACACACACATAAAGAGCACTCTTTCACAGAATACACATCTCGCAACCATCTAGCATCTAGCCAAATGTTTCCATAGCATCTGTCATATTTCTGGGATCAGAAAAACAGTGTCAACAACATATGCAAATACCACTGTGGTAGAAATTAAAAGGACATGAGCAAACATTTACTGTGCACATACTGTGTGGCGAGTATTGTAGGAAAATGTGTGACAGGAAGACAGTTGCACTGAAGGAGCTTACTAGGTGGGAAGGTGTAATCTGAGAGCATGAGAAAGACAGTCACACCTTACGGCCAACATTATGCTCACCAGAGAAACCCTTAGAAGCATTCCCAAGTAGAGGCAGAGATGAGACTAAGACAGGAAGCACCACTGCTTTCAACATTGTGCTGAAGGACCTTGCCAATGCAGTAAGACAAGAAAAATTAAATCAAATGGACAGAAAGAGGCAAAGATCTTGTTATGTGAAGGTAATATAGTGTTGTATTTTCAAAATCCAAATGATTAGTTTTATTTTGGTTGCTGATTGATTGAATCTGGGGCCTCACACATGTTATGCAAATGCTCTACCACTGACCCACCTGTGGGCACAGAGACCAGAACCAGGACTGGGGCCTAGCAGTTTCCCCTTATATAATTGTAGCTTCCATGTCACCTGCTAAGGATGGAGGTTGCTTTGTGTTTCCTTGAAAAAAGTTTTAATTTTTGTTTTTTTATTTAATATTTTTGAATTTAGGAAAGTTTTCAGCCAGTTTCAGAGGTCCAGGCCTGTAATCCTGGGTGCTCAGAGGCTGAGGCAGGAAGGCCACAAGTTTGAGGCCAGCCAGGGCAATTCAGCAAGACATCCAGCTGGAATTTAAAAAAAAAAAAGGTAAATAAAAGGAGATAGGGATGAAACTCAGTGACAGAGGCACTGAGTTTGATCCCCAGCACTGCAGAAATAAAATGAGTAAAAAATAAAACTTTTTCTCAAGGAAACACAAAGCAGTCTCCATCCTCAGTAAACAACAAGGAAGCTACAGTTGTGCAAGGGGAAGCTGCCAGGCCCCAAACGTGGTTCTGATCTCTGTGTCCACAGGACATTGGTGTCTCACCCTGGCATTCCATGCAAGGAATCCAGACACAGGTGCTCCTCCCTGTCCGCTCTGGTGTTTGCCCTGAGTGGGAGAGGTACAGCTGCTGGGAGAGCACAGAAGGGAAAGCACAGGTTTGCTCTAGAGCAGGAAAATGACCATGGCACTGGAGTCTTACTTACCTGACCTCTTAAAGCCCAGGCCTTGCCTAACTTCCCTGAAGCCTGGCAGTGACCCGGCTGTGCTCCTTGGCAGGTGGGTCTGGCACCTTGTAATTAGTGATAAGGGTGCTCGTGACCAGGTAGCAGATTCTTAACTAGATGGGGCTGCCTTTGCTGACATGGATGGACCGGTTTAATTGTCTCCATTATCTTTCTGGAGTCAGGACAACTGACAGCCAAGAAATGCATGCTGGTGCGATGGTGAGGAGGAGGAAGGGTGTGACAGATCTCTAGGGACATTCCAGTATCTTGATCAAGGTCGTTCTCTGGGGATCTGTAATTTGAAAACAGGGATCTTGCGATTCTGCTCTCTGCACAGTGTGGCCTGGGTTTTCTTAGCTGTGAAATGGGGCCAACTCAATGAGGGCAGAGCAGTGTGTGTGTGTGTGTACGCACATGCACACACCCATGTGTGTGTGAAGGAGTCATTTCTTTTTTGCTTCCAAGGAGAAGGATTTGAAGACAAAGAAAACAGGAGTGCTTCCATTGAGACTGAGCGTTTATAACTATTCTTATCACTTATTGATCTAACTAAGATGTCAGTCATCTTAAATAACTTGAGTGTGTGGACAGTTTTCTCCAGCTGTGCAGGATGCCTCTGCAAAGCTCGTCTGAATGCCGGATGACAGGAGATTCAGAGTTGGAAGGCTTGACATTCTTGGATCACCCCTGTCTATCACAAAAGTGCGTTTTAAGAGACTCAGTTAAAAATCTGTCTCGAGAGGTACTTGTAGTAAGATCAGGGTTGGGGGATATGTGCTATATTATACATGGTAAAGAAATAACTTGGTCTTACTCTGATCTTTTCTTCTTTTCTGTTTCTTGGGAGAAAAGACGCTTCTCTATTTCTGTTTAGTTTAGAGATGAAGTCTCACCATGTTGCCCAGGCTGGCCTCAAACTGTGTTTCTCCCACCTTAGCCTCTAGCTAGCCTCCAGAGTAGCTGGGGTCATAGGCAGGCATCACCATGCCCAGCTCTTCTTCATCTCATTTAGCCAGCTCCTCTTTCACCTTTTGGGCTTTTCCCTTGAAAGTTGTTTGAGAGCTTAAGGGGCTGTGAGGTGCACCATCCATGCCAAGGTCACAGGGTTGTTCTGTGGGACATGTTCCAGTACTGGCTGTGATTTGACTTGACACCTACCTTGTCAGTACTGTGACTGCTTTGCTGAGATAGCTGAAAAGAGGGCCTTAGGTAAGAGACACCATGGAGATGATAAAATTTGCCCAGAGTGAGGGGGACCTTACAAAAGGGGAATAAGGGACAGTCATGAAATGCTCGTGATCAATGTTGAAAGCCTTGTGCTTTATGATAGTTATTTTTATGTTGTTGGGAGATTACACAGAAAACTAGCAATCAGTGAAGTTCCTCTTTAAATGTATTTGCATTGTGATAAATTGTTTTTTTAAAAAAACTTGGCACTCGGGAGAACAAGGAGCTCCTCCCCTCTCTGGGGGGCAGCTGTGAGTGTGGCAGACTTTCAGCAGCCCAAAAGAGAGACCCTGGCGCCTCGGGACCTGCACTGTGCAGTTGACTCAGGGTGCCAGGAGAACAAGGAGCTCCTCCCCTCTCTGGGGGGCGGCTGTGAGCCTGCCAGCATGTGGGCTGAGAATCAAACATCTCATGTCATCCTGTGCCCCGTCCCATGTCCCCCCTCCCCCTTAGCAAGTGGGAGCCAGTGAACTGGGCATCTTGTGAAAAGATTGGCTATGTTATTTAGTATGGACTCCCCATATGCAAAGATAAGGACAACCATTTGGAAGAAAACAAGATACAATACAGCAGATAGTGAAGATCTCTGGTTGTCTAGCTTTGAAATTTATGCTTTCTTATGTCCTGTTCTGTTCTGTTTTGCTGTGTTTAAATTTACCCCCTTTAAAATAAAGAAAAAAAAAACTTGGCACTGATTTATTTCTTAAGCCACAGCTACTGTTTATGCCTCTCCTCCCCACCATGCCCGCACCCATCCCCAAGCAAAGCTGTGTGAATTTTCTCCCTTCTCCCAGTGGCTGGCCCTCTCTGGCATGGTGCTTTCCTCTGTCCTAGATGCATGACTTTTTTGCTGTTTATCAGAATTAATTTTGGCAGACCTCTCTTTGGGAAGCCATACTCATGCCCAGGTCAGGCATGACTTTTTTGCTGTTTATCAGAATTAATTTTGGCAGACCTCTCTTTGGGAAGCCATATTCATGCCCAGGTCAGATTATGGGTCCTGTTTTTTAAGCCCTGGCTGTTGTACCACTGGAACTATACATTGCATCAGTATTAAAGGGAGAGTCTTGGAAAAGCATTGTTAATTACAGGTTCTCACACATTTATGACCACTTGCAATCTTAAATATGCAGGCTGGTCAGAGGATGCAGTTCTGGGTCTACCTCAGTACAGCAGATCAATACTAAGAAATATTTCAGATTTTTGTGATGTGTAAAGAGTGTGAAAGAGATAAAATATCACGTTTGCATTAGATTAGCTTGGTTTTATGAGGCTTCAGTTACATCCTCCATAAACTGGGCATGATCATAACTTACTTCTATGTAGCCAGAGGCTGCCTATGATAGTAACTGGAGAATCCATTTATCGATTTTTCTTTAAATAGAAAGCAGAGTGGATTGGGTGAAATCATTAACACTCCTAAAGTGCACATCGAACACTGTCGATGTTGGATTTTGGAAAGGAAATTGGAGGAGACTATGAGAACAAATGTTTTCCCACAGTGATCTTTTTTTTCCCCCTCAAAGAATAAGAATCATTTTAGGTTCATAGTAACAGTGAGAAGGCGGGGACTTCCTGGATACCTCTCCCTCAGCAGTCTTTGGTGTTATCAACATCCTCTAACAGGGGGACGTTTCTTCAGACAGGGGGACCTACTCTGCCACGCCCCTGCCATGCAGAGCCCACAGTTTACACTAGTGCTCATTCCTGATGTTGCATATTTATGGGTTTGGACAAATGTGCATTGACAAATGCCATCACCACAGTATCATACAGAGCATTTTTCCTGCTCTAAAAATCCTCTGTGTGCCACCGATTCACCCCTTCAGCTCCCAACCCCTTGCAACCACTGATCAGTTTACTGTCTCCATTCTTTGTCCTTTTCCAGAATGCTACATGGTTGTAATCACACTACACGTTGCCTTTTCAGACTGGCTTCTTTCACTTAGTCAGATGCATTTAAGGTTCTTTTAGGTGTTTTCATGGCTTGATAGTTCCTTTCGTTTTAGTTATGAATAATACTCACTTGTCTGGTTGGCAGGTTTTTGTAGTGACACATCTATGGGATTTTGATCTGGGCATAGAGTGTAGTTGAAAGGGTCAATAGGTGCCTGCCATTTTTCAGTCATTTTTCAATGTAAAGTATTACACACACACACACACACACACACCCAGACAGCAGCTATGCAGGGTTTAGTTGAGTAGAGTGGATTAGAATAGAGTTACTAGATGTCCTAGTAACCACCACCAGATGAGTTTCTGAATGGGAAGACTGGTACTCAGGAGCCCTGAACCATTCCAGCTTCCTTCTTCACACACAGTTTGTGGTGATGTCCTGGCTTTTCTTTGTAGTTTCATTATGTGTGTGTCATTCTCCGCAGGCTTGAAAGCAGTACACTCCTACCGTACAAATTACACATACTCACCAGAGTCTAAAAACCTCATTTTCTACTTTGTAATGCAGAGTTCTTGGAGCATTCTAAAAGCATGGAAGCTCTCCCAATTTACTTTCTCTTGTGTTTTTATTCTACACTTTAAAAGAACACCACAAAATGTATCATTGCATGTCACTTTGCTCACGCATTTGTCTCTTTCTTTGCTTTTCATTCCTTTTTTGTGTTTCCGGTTTCCAAGAGGCATCACTTTCTTTCTACCTGAAGCATAGTCTTTCAATTTTCCTTTGCTGTTGATGAGCTTCAGGTTTTCTGTTTACGAAAACTCCTGAATTTCACTATTCTTGAGAAGGATCTTTTTGGTGGTTATCTTAGTTTAATACAGTTGTTATGACAAATTACCACAAATTTGGTATTTTAAAATAACATCAATTTATTCTTTTGTGGTTCTGGAGGACAAAAGCCCCAAATCAGTTTGAATGGGTTCAAATCAAGATACCAGCAGAGTTTCTCTCTCTGCAGGTTCAGGAGAGGAATCCTTGCCTTTTCCTGCATTCCTTGGCTCCTGGCTCCCTCTTCTACCCTCAATGCCAGCTGCGAGTATAGTATCTTTAGATCCTTCCCTTCTGTCATCTCATCTTCTCCTCTGTGACAAACATCCCTCATCAAGTAACACTGTAATTGCATTTAGGACCCACTTAGATAATGCAGGATGCTATATCCATCTCATGACCCTTAAAGTAATCATATCTGCAGTCTTTTTTTTTCTCTTTTTTTTGACCATATAAGGCAGCACTGACAGGTTTCATAGACTGTGATCTGGATATCTTTAGGGGTCACCATTCATAGGGGTCACCATTCATCTTTCCACCTCACTGCTTAGGTTGGTTATTATTCCCTTTCAGCATGTTAAACATATTGAGCTATCTTTTGGCTTCCATTTTTTCTGTAAGCGTCTCTCTTTGTTTTAGTTTTGGTCACTATAATCACTGATAACTGTAGTGTGTCTAGGTGTGCATTGCTTTATGTTTATTCTGTTTGAGAAGCTCCAGTCTTTGGCTTCATGGTATCTTTCAGCAGTTCTGGAAAATCCACGGGCATGGTCTCTTCTATATTATCTCAGCCTCATCCTCATTTTTCTTTTTGGGACCCCAGTGGAATACATGTTGGACTTTGTCACTGAATCATGCATATTCTAAATCCACTGTTCTTTGTTTTTCATATTTTTTCTTTTTGAATATTGTTCCATATATTTGGTGCTGTATTTGGGATAATTTTCTGTGGCCTAATCCCTGGTTCCTGACTCTTGTTCTTAATCTTTTGCTGAACACATAAGATTTTCATTGGTAGCTGAAATTTTCCTTTCTAAAAGTTCTGTTTGAGTCTTGTCAAAATCTGCTAAGTCAGCCCTTACAGTTTTTTGTTTCCTGCAGACATTTGCAAGGTCGTTGTTTATCTTTCCATGTGGTTAATGCACATAAACCTAGTGAGTCTGGACAGGAAGTCAGTCTAAAGTCTTGTGTCTGCCCTCTGTAGTTCAGTTGGCTATTAGTTCTGTTGCCTTATTTCCTTATATTCCTGGTTATCTATTTCTTTATATGACTGTTTGCTTAGTTATTGGCCTTAGGAAATTATTTGTGGAGGTGCTGTGAGGCTCTGAGGCTTAAAGTATACTTACTCTCCTCTTCTTTTCTTTTTATTTTTGGAATCACCATGAACCAAATTCTATACAGATCTGCACGAGGACAGGCTTGTGATCATGCCTCCTTAGGGACATTTTCCTCCTCCCTTTTTTCTTCTGCTCTGCTCAGCTTTTTCCTAGGGCCTGGGGTTGGAGAGGGACAGGAAGAGACCTGTCACTTCTGGTCCATTTCATCCCTGAGGTTGTGTTTCTCTGGGTTGAGGTGAATGCAGTTGAGGTCCCTCTGAGCATCATCACATTGGGCGTACACTGGGCCTGGACCTCTGCCGTCCATCTGTTGCAAACATCTGTAAGGAAACCACAGCTTTCACTTGGACACTACTCTTACCTCTCTGGGCTCACATCTTACCCCAAACTTGCCCTGGGGCCGTGCTGTCTTCTCAGCATGTTGGTATTTTTAAGATGAAAAATCTTGAGTTGTTTCCAGAGTGGTGATCCAAATAAGCCACGCTACCTAATGGAAATGGCTATGGCACTTTTATTGTATAAAAATCATGTGTGTGTGTTAACAATTGCTCTCGTCTTTAAGAAACTAAGGGGCCTAATGTGTGAAAAGATCAAGGGAATATAGGACTACTAATTGTTCTTCATTTTAAGACATTGTTAGCCATATGGGGGATGATCTGGTGTAGGCTTTGTGGGGAAATTGTGTGAGACTTTGCTGGTTTCCCTTGCATGTTATGAAACTGAAAGCCCATTTTGCTTGATGGTGCTTCTTCTATCCTAAGGGGTCTCTTTAGTTGGTTGGTCAGCCAGCGAAGTTTCATCTTTGCCTGGAAAAAAATAACCACTAAAGGAAAACTGCTCTTAGCTGGCATCCCAGCTGCCCAGCCCAGTCCTGGGCTATACCCTGCAGTGGCCAAGGTCCAGCCTCTTCAAGGGTAGCTCTGAGGGCAGATGGCTTTGGCTCAGGTCATGGAGACAGCATTCGTCAACAGCGTCTTCTCTTGTGCTCTGATCCTTAATGCTCCAACGTGCATCTGTGACAATGAAGGCAGATTCCTGACTCTGGCCATGGCTTAGGATATGTCAGTGGATAAGTTTGGGCAACTCGGGTTTGTGAGGCCAGTCTTTGGCCTCCCTGCAATGTCACGTTTTGCCCAGTTGGTGTTGGATCAAGATTTTAATACTTTAAACTCCAAATGTCAACAACACATTGATAACCGCTTGGTCTTCTTATCCCAAATTTGGATGGAATCCTCTGAAATTAATAGCAACATGAGGAAAAGCCTATAAATCACCTCTTGACTCGGAAAACATGCAGTGTACTTCTCTGCGGGAAGCGTCTTGCTGGGTAGGGTGGTGTCCTTGCTTTCTGAATGTTTACAGTTTTGTCTGATGCAGGGCTTCAAGTATGGTCACCCAAGAGAGAGAGCCTGGGAGTCAAAGGAGCCACTGAGGTCAACTCTGAGATTGACAGGGCTGTGATGTGTGTTATCTCTTTGCTTTTGGCTTTAATGTAGCTGACCTGGCTGGTAGTGCCTCTCCCCTCTTCACGCCTCAGTGCAGCCCTCTCCCACATCTGGGTTCCTGGCAGTAAGTGTGGCCTTCCTTCCCAGACCAGGACTATCATTTGGGCAAGGAATAGAAGTGGCCATGTTTTTCTGTTTAAGACTCACCAAGAGGTGAGAGGGCCCGAAGGTGGGAACCGGTCTTGCTGGCTATCACTAGAGCTTGTGCAATCTTATGATTAATTCATGAGTTATGCCTCAGAGCAGACCCAATTTCCTGGAAATTGTTTCAGAATGGATATTGGAATTGGAGTTAATAAAACTTTGGAGGGAAAGATATATCCCCTTGCCAGGTCTCTCCAGCTCATTGCTCTGCGGGCCCCTACACATGCAAGGTCTGTGCATTTATCAATTAAGCCAGTTAAAGCTTCTGCAAACAATTGCCCTGGGGTGTTTGAGGGGAAAGCAGCTTAGCTCAGATTTGCTTCCTCAGCAAGAATTAGAAGGTTCATTACCGAAGCTTCTTCAAGCTGCCTCTCTTTTTTTGGCAAAAAAAAAAAAAGAGCTGTTAACCTTCTTCCAGCCCCTCTACTCCTGTGACTGTGATGATTCCTTCCTAGTTGGTGCAGGGCACAGATTCTGCCTGCTTTTTTTCTATTTGCTTATTGTTCTCCTTCCAAGTACACACTTTTTTTTTTCCATGCCCTATTTCTCTTGTCACATGGCTGAATGTTTTGTTCCCAAACAAAAGTGACTTTTATACACAGCTTGTTATAAAAGAGCAGTAACACGTGGCACATAGTATATTTTCTAACTCTTATATCTTCATGCTCTGGCATTTGGCCATGGGAAGGTCATGTTTTGCTGAGCCAGACTCTTACCATTTAAATTTTCATGGAAGTAAATAGTAAGACAAAGTGTTAGTGATCTTCCGCCTCGGCTCTCCCCTCCTCCTGCTGTTTGAGAGCCCATCAGCAAGCACTCCCACAGTGTGTGAAATATTAAATACCAAAGCCTCGAACTTAGGATCCATTCCATTTAGTTGTTTATTTTTGAATACACATGTAGAGGAAAACCAATACTAGGTTGGAAAGTATCTACTGCTATGTTAGATGATATCTTGATCTTTTGCAGAAGCAGAGAAGGAAGGCAGTAGAGAGTGCTGGGCACAGTGCTGTTGATGGATTGATAGAGGGGATGAAGCACAGCTGGCCTTCTGAGGGAGGATTGGACAGGGCTGGTCCCAGCTACTCTGTGACTACCTCAGTACTCCCATGACGCTGTCTTCCCAGATGCCTGCGATGAGACCTGTGGTGAGATGTTATCTTGGTCTATGGGAAAGGAAACTGCAGCTGTTTAGGATGGTTGAGGTCCTCTCATCCCAGGAGGATGGGGCGGATCCTGCAGTGAGTCATTTGTTTGACAACATTGACCCATCCCACCTTGTTTCTGTTCATGCACTCGGAGGAATTTATGTGCCAGGTACTCTTTTAGGCTCTGGGCATACAGCAGTAGAAAAGACAGGCAGGATCCCTGCTGTCCTGGAATGGGGAGCGAATAAAACATAAAATTAAAAAAACAAGGAAAGGGAAGGGAACGGGAGTAACCTTGTGCCCTGCCTTAGATTCCTAACTGCCATGTGACCTCTTTCAGAAGATGACAGTAGCAGAGGGACCTGGATTTGGAGAATCAGATATAAGAAGATCTGAAGCTGTTTTGTTCAATAAACCCTCTGACTTCCGGAAGTGTTCCGTGCCATACTTACGGTATGGTGGCCGCTTGAAATACAGCTAGTACAATTAAAAATCTTAATTTAAATTGCTACCTGTGACTAATAGCTATCCAATTAGACAGTTCAGCTCAGGTAGAGAGAACAGCTTGTGCAGAAGTTCTGAGGATATGGTTATCATGCCGTCCCCATGTGGGCTCTGCGTCTGGAAGCTATGGTCAGTCTTTAAATAGCAAATCTGAAAAATGTACTGATGCTTCCTGCTTCTGTTTTGTGGGCCCCTGGAGGACCTACAGAGGAATAACCCTTAGCCAAATAGGAATTAAACCCCCTGCTCAACAAAGAACCAGTTTCCTTTCTAAGATAGGATCATGCCCACACTGTCTGACTCACCACTCTTGACTAGTTTACTCTGTTGTGGGCCATGGTTGGCCTTTGTTTGTGCAGGATATAACCCTTGCAGAGGCCAAGTTCGTTCATTCTGGAAACAAATCCTGCCTTTGTTCTTTACAGTACTTGCATGTTCATGGACCACGAGGCTAGGACCTTTACCACTGCTCTTTCAAGGGGTCAGTTTGTATTCCTCTTAACTACCTATCATCCATTCCAGCAGTCTGACACCTCATTTTTTCTGACTTAACTTTCTCTCATTGCTAAAAATGGCATAGTCAACCCTGGTTTTAAAGAGAAACCAGTGTTTAAAGATAGTTTCCCCTCGAATTACCACTTTGCATGGAAAGGATTAAGAAAAAGAAAGAAGAAAGGAGAGAAGATAAGAAGATAGGAGGAGAGGAGAGAAGCAGAGGGGAGTGGAAGGGAGGGCCCAGACCCTATGATATTTCCAGTGCTTTCCTCACATGATGCCCAGGCGTTGGAACCTCTCACACTAGGAAAGCTTCTATATCTCTTGGCCAATAACTGGGCTGTTCCATGCAGCTGCTGACTTTTCCCAGCACCAAAGGAAAATCGGGGAGAAAGGACCATGGCAAGTACCAACTCTGCCATTCATTGTGGCTGGAGATTCAGCTCCAGCAAGATTCCCAGGAGAAAACTGAGACAAGGTAGCGAGCCCTGGCTCAGTGCACCAAGGATTAGAGGAGGCTCTGCTACAGAGCCTGTAATCCTGGGCTGACCTGATTCATCATTGGTTACTACTCCCATGGTGTTTGTATACCCCAAAGAAAGAAATCAGTTACTTATTACTGTCTTCAAAGTTATATAAATTGAGCGAAGGGAATCAGAAACTTAAACTGGAGACCACAGGACCACACTCACTGCGGTGGTGTGAGTGACTACCCCGCCTTTTCCCTTTGGCTGACTCTCTGCAGTAACTCACACCAGTGGTGATGTGAGGGAGAGAAGGACAACAGGACAGGGCTGTGGACGTCAAGCCATAGTGTGTGTCAAGAAGCCGAGGGCCTTGGCCATTCTGGTGGAGAAGTCTGAGGTCACAAGGTGGACCTCTGCGGCCCCTGCACAGGGTGCTGGCCTCTTCCACCTCCTTTGCTAGAACTCCTTTCTGGAAGATAAGGGTAAAAGCCCACCAGAATCTCGTGCTTGGTGCCTCACATGGATGCTTACTCCTACCTGTCCTGCTCTAGGTGGGGACCCGCTGTGGCGCAAAACCTTCATCCGTGGGGTTCATTTGAAGGCTCCATAAGCTAAATGGAATGGGCCAGTGTGAGCCCAGCTGAGTCATTTTCATCTTGTAAAAGATTATTTTTAAATGGAAAACAAGGGCCAGGGATTTAGCTCAGTGGCTAAAGTATTTGCCTGGCAAGCGCGAGGTCATGAATTTAATCCCTGGTACAAAAAAGAAGAAGGAGGGAAAAAAAAAAAAAAATATATATATATATATATATATATGGAAAACAAAGACTTGTTTATTAAAGAAAAATTTTAAAATGTATAAAGGGAGAGAATTCCTTACAATTTGGCCAGCTAAACCTAGCTGTTCCTACTAACACTTTCTGGTATGTTCTTTAAGCATTGCGTGTGTGTGTGTTTGCTACCAAAGGGTTATTGGGCTTTCTATGTGGCTGAAATCATAACACGTACATATACAATTTTGGGTACTGGTTTTTTTTTTTTTTTTTGTTACCGGGGATCGAACTCACGACCTCGAGCTTGCCAGGCAGGCGCTTAAGCCACTGAGCTAAATCCCCGGCCCTTGGGTACTGGTTTTTAATGTAACATGAAGTTGTTAGAGGATCACAAACATCACTTCTAAATGTCCACGAGGTATATCTTTAGTTCCCGTGGCCCTGGCACTTGGACATCTTGGGCCACAAGCATGCTGTAACTGGCTAGCTGGAGGTCACAGGATGCGTGGGGGGTGAAGTTAGGTCCACTCCACATCTCACGGTGATCATCCAGTATACTCAGCACCTTTAGTCATCATGCTTTGAACTCGCCTTACCTGCAGCAGTTATTTCCTGTAACTATATTATCTACATTTATGACTTATCTTACATGCTGGGAGGTGTTTTAATGAAAAGACAAAGTTGTGGGATTCACACAAACCTTGTTTCCAATGACCACATGCTAGCTTTGGCTCTTTAGGTACCTAGTCATTGAGAGCTTCAGTTAGCCTCACCTGTAAAGCAGAGATAATGACCTTTATTTCTTAAAACGTGAAGGTCAAGAGAGTGGGTGAAGTAGGTAGTGTGATGCCGTGCAGATCCACTCTCAGTGTTGCCTCTTGTTCCTCCCTCCCTGGTATAGAGTAGGTACTAAAACAGCGCTGGTATACAGTAGGTACTCAATATGTTCGTGTTACATTAAGCTGAATTTCAGTCTGTGATGGCCAGTGTGTGTTTCTTCATTTTCCACTGGGACCTAAATTTGTGTCCTCTTCTCTGGGTAAGAGCTAGGGCCATATAATTAGAAGAGCTCATTCTAGATGTGGACTTTTCTTCTCATAGGAATTACACTCTAAGGCCACTTGTCAGGGTACCTTTCAGTTTGATTCTCAAGGTCACACGCAGTGTATCACATTACCAAGCTCACAGTAGCAGCCACTCACACCGCTGCTGACTATACCAGGTCCCAAGCTGTGTTGAACTCACACCTACCATAGTCCTAGAGGTGGGCATGGTTCTTATTCTCCTTTCCTTTATCAGGTCTCTGGCTTTTTGTTTTGCTTTATTTTTTGTTTTTCCAGTACTTGGGATTGAACCTAGGGCCTTGTGCATGCTAGGTGTTATGGTTTGTGTCTGGATGTCCCCTCTAAGCCTCTTGCAGTCATGGAGGTGCTTTTCAGAGGTGGGCTTCTAAACTTTGTGTTTGATTCATGGTCCAGTGCTGGGATTATGGGTGTGAGTGCTACATCCACCCTGGGACAGCAGTCTACACACATCATAAGGGACAGAAAGAGTCTGTGTACACTTTTAGCTTTTTGCTCTTGCTACGTTTGCTGACTTCCACCACCATGAATTGTTGCCCTCTACCATGAGCTACCCTGCCTTGGACCCAGAGGATTATGGACTAAAACCTTCACAAACTGTGAAATGAATAAACCTTTCCCTCTTTAATTTTGGATTCCAGGTATTTTGTCTCAGCAATGAGAGAAAAGTAATCAAGACACTAGCGAAGTACTGTACCATCGAGAGCTATAGCTCAGCCTTTCAGGACTTCTGTTCTTAACACCATTGACCTCCCCTGAGGCGGATGGGAGCAGAGCCTTCAATGGGAATTTGAAAGATTTGTATGGTGAGGTGCTTTTTGGTAAACTCTTCTCCCAAGAAAGTCTTGCATACAAAGAAAGAAGGCCAAGACTGCGGAAGGGAGAAAGGTCCAGTCACTGCTTGGAAGGGAGCCTTGTTCCTGGGGAAACCTAGTGGACGGGGAGCCTGAGCAGAATGCAGCTACGGCCAGGTTGGCTGGTTCCTCTAGATCAGAATCTCAGACTGGCGCCTCTAGGTGTCTGTGACTGAGTCAGTGAGTGACAGCCAACTGAGCCTGGGGCAGCCTGCAGGCTGTGACTAAATTAGGAAGAGGAGCCCTTGGGCGCTCCTGGGAGCTCACTGGGCAGGTAGGCAATGGCCTCTGGTGGGCAGCTGGAAACAGCTGTTCTAATTCATCTGACCAGACTGCACTTGGGCTTTTCAATGGGCTGTAGAACTGTCGCACACTAGTTGAAGTGTAGTCCAGCTGCAGGCCACCTCCCTGATGCTGGTACACCAGTGGGTGGTGAGGGGGGTAATCTGCCCTCCACCCCTCCTCTCCAAGGGTCTAAGTAGGAGAATCTGCTAGGCTTTCATCACTAAGTCCTTCATAAGCTCTTTGGCAAGCTGTGCCTTTTAAGAAGCATACTCTTTTGAATCATTTTGGGGAGAGGATTATAGAGAACACAGGCATCACTGAAGAACATCAGGCTATCCCAGACGGGACAAACTGAGTTGACATTTGCTTTACATAACCTGACAATGAGGTATCTGTGACAGCAGATTTTGAATTAAAAAATCACAGGGAAGTTTAATTTGGCCTAATGGTGGAAGTGTGATATCTGGAAAAAGAGAAGTTTTTATAGAACCAATGAGAAACTGGTGGTCTCTGGAAAGGCAAGGGAGAGGTTTGCACATGAGCTATGGCAAAGGCCAACCCTGTCCTTTGACCCCATTTCTTCTTGGTGCTCTTTTCTTCTTCCCTCCTACCCCTCCAACCCCATATATGTTGTATTTTCCACCTAATTAGTTGAAAGCCTTAGCTGCAAAGCAGTTTCTTAACGGCAACACCATCAACATTAAGGAAACTTTACACCCCCTACCCCCTACTTTCCACAAAATGTGCTGGCTTTCCCCAGGGGCAGTGTCACCCCCCACCCACCCACACACACAGCTACTGTTTAAAGCAGAGGAGAATCCGCTTTTCCTACCAAAAGGCATTGAGTTACCACTGGGCCAGTGAAGTGGTGCTCTTCTCACTCCATCTGTTCCACAAAAATAAAGTGAAAGAAGGGGTATGGGGGCAGGAGGCATGGTGGCTGGGTCAGTTTCTCAGTGCATTGCTAAAGGTTCTTGTGAGTACCTTCAGGACTAAATTGTCACCTCAAAGTCCAGACTAGCAAACAAGCAAGCAAACTAAAAATAAATGACCAATACCAAAAACAACAAAATAAGGCGATGAAGCAGGCCAGGAGGTTTTGGAATTTTCTGAAAAATGGCCAGAATGGTTAGCCTAGGACTCCCTCCTTCCGAGCCGTCTCAGGAGAGCTCCCTGCATGGCGCTGGCTTGGGTGTTGATACTCAAAGAGGCCGAGAACATGCGGCATAAACATGGACTGATATTGTTTGCCATTTCCACCCAGCATGTGTAATGCAGCAGGAATGGCTCCCGGGGCATGTGACTCCCCGTCCAGACGGGTATGCAGTCCCTGGGACCGCGCTTTCTCTCTCGCTCCCTTGCTCGCACCCCGCCTTCCTGCCCCTTCCCAGACTCGGGAGAGTCTAAGTGGAGGCTTGTCATGATTGGCATGCAGAAAGCTGGTAGAATGTTGTTGGAATTTTCTAGGGAGGCACATGCGCGACACCCAAAATGACTCCCAGCTCTGGTGGCTGCAGGTCAGCGCTTCTTGCCAGGCACCCTGGTCTGTTTCAGAAAGGTAAGGTTGCATGATGCCACCCTACCTGTCCCCAGCCCAAGGAAAAATTAAGAGTTTCTTTTAATATTCCCACCCAGGAGGCACTGCTGATCATGTTGTTGGCGCTAAGCGTTTGTGCATGATTATGCGATTTGTCTGTCTCTCCACCCCCTCCTGTTTAAAAGAGTTTAATAAATGATTCACAGAGGCTGCTTAACATGTGACCTAAAACAACACCTCATGACCCCGGTGAAATCAGCAATCCCAATGTCAGTAAATCTAGATGCCCTTTTTACGCCGGTTGCTAAACTCTCTTACAAAGAAAAATCGCGCAGCTACCGGGAGACAGCGATATCCCCAGATCTGAGGGACTGGGCAGGCGGGACATATTTAGAATCTCGAAACCTTATGAATGGCGGGGGTCTCTTAGGGTGTTAATTGTTGGATGTCGTCATGAGTAGAGACTGAATGTCAAGGTGTCTGAAGTGTCGTATCTGCCGACTGAACACTCAGACCCATTCTGAACGGGGAGGGGACTGCTGCGGTCGGATTCCCAGCCCTGTTTAAAGCCAAGGAGCAAGTGTTCCCCAAGAGGCAGCGCTTGCTTGCGAGCACCTCTCCAGTTGGCTGGAATATAAACTTCAGCAACGTTTAGGTATCTTTAGGGAAAGTTAAAGATTTTAAACAAAACTATTTGAACAGTCTCCAAACAAACAAGAGTCTAAACTCCGGTAGTGAGGTTCGAAGACATATTTGGAGTCGTGTGCGATGATGTGGTAGCAGGCACAACCCAACATGACTCACCTCGTTTTTTTATCTGCTGCAGTTTAAAGCGGCTTTGGTACACACAGCAGAGGAACACTGGTTTTCTGCTTGCAAGTGTGCAGATGAAGCAGGTCCGTCCTCGTCAAAGTGGTGGTGTATGACGTATCTTGTGTCACGGAAATTTGCTTAGTCTTGAAGAAAAAAAAAGTCCATGTCGTAGCTTTGCTCTTGGTTTCTGCCTAACATGTATTAGAAACGTTTCTTTTCTTTCCTTTTTTCTCCCCCA
Organism: Dolichotis patagonum; assembly: GCA_004027295.1. NCBI lineage: Eukaryota > Metazoa > Chordata > Mammalia > Rodentia > Caviidae > Dolichotis > Dolichotis patagonum. The sequence goes on from PVJX010006172.1 coordinate 54,423, forward strand.
CAACTTTTCAGAGATGTCAGAAAACTGAGGGGGAGAGAGTTGATATTTTCACATACTTTCCCCTCCCCCCAGGCACACACTAACAGCTGCCAAGTATGGTTGTGTGGAATTTGATATTTTGAACAAAATGACTTCCTCATTTTCCATAGTAATATAATAATCAATTTTACCATAGAAGACTGTGTACATGTCAAACCTTGGCTGCTCCTAATTAGCAATGCATGGGGTGGCAGGGAAAGCGCTGGGGAGCAGTTTCAAGTGAAAAGTCAGCCTTTATGTTTTAGCCACACTGGCTTCGGCCAGTGCAGTTCTCAGTCTGCCTGGATCTTAACCACAAGTTTAATTTGCAGTGTTCTGACCAAGAATGGCATGGCCAAATGTAACGGAGATGGGCCAGAACCTCTAACTGTTACAGCTCTTTTATCTCCACTCTGCAGTAATTTTCATGTAACCACAGCTTTATAAGATATATCTTGTACTTCATGAGGGAAACAGCATATTCTGCTAAGATCTGCATTTGCTTAGAGACCATCATAAATTCAAGTCAGTTGAACAAGTATATGCCCATCGCCTCTAATTTGTCCAGCCTTGAGCCCTTGGGAGTTTGAAAGAATTTTTCCTCCCTCCTTCCTTGCCTCTTTTTTCTCTTCTTCTCCTACCCCTCTGTGTCTCTCCTTCCCTTTATACTTCCTTCCTTTGCTTGAAACAGTCTTGCTAAATCACCTAAGCCAGCCTCAAACTTGTGATACTTCTGCCCCAGCTTTTCAAGTAGCTGGAATTACAGGCGTGTACCACTGTGCCGGGCAAGTGTGAAAGATTTTAGGATGTTAAGGTGCATATTATTTAGATGAGAGAAGTCCTCCCCTAACAAACCTCACCTGGCTTTCTGCAGCAGAAACTGTATGTGGACTCTGGGTGTCATCTTGAGACACATTTATACACGTACACATTTTTATTTAATTTCATGAAAAGTGCATCACTATAGCCAAGAAATATTGATTTTCCAGTCTGTTTATGACCATCTGTGGATTTGTACGATTTTTAGTGTCTATTCGTAATTTAAGACAAATGATCATAATCTGTGGTGTGACTCATGGGACCCAAAATAATTTTTAAAAAATAGACAGATTCTGTTCCTTTATAGATGAGTGACACTCTGCCTTTGCTTTACGTTGGTTCTTCTGGGGAGCTATTGAAAACCTCAGTGCCCAGACTGAATCAGTTGTTGGTGATGGGGCCCAAGCCCAGGATTAAAAAAAAAAAAAAAAACTCCCAAAATGCCACCAAATTTGAAATACAGTGATATTGGTGATTTTATCAAAATCTTTTCTTCATGTTTGTTAACTTGGGCCTTCTCGGGTACGTGTGGGAATGAACTTTTCCACAGTCGATGTTGCGCAGCTGAGAACCGCTGGGCCTTCTGCAGGCCCACACACTGGGCACTGCCCGGGTGAATTCTCTGAATGGAGCTGTGCCTTCTTTGTGGTCTACACACCTGATTAATGAGCCAATCAACCGAATTATCTAAGGTTTCTAAACTTTGCATGCTTTTATTCCAAGAGCCCAAACATTGCTAAAGGCATTGATTTAGACTCAGGAAGAAAGGTGGTTATAAGATTACTTATGTGTGTCTTTGAAACCATTTTTGTGGTGTCTGAAACTCCCCAGGAAAGAGAAGCCCCCTCTTGGTGTACTGGGCGGCTGGTGGATGGAAATGGCTCATTAAAATTATAGGTGTTACTAAATGCCTTACAACTCATCACAGATTATTAGAATTAAAAAGTATTTTCAAGGTGTTCTGCTTCAGTGATTCTCAAAGTGTAATGTCAGCATCACCTGGATTGATTAGAAATGCAAATTCCTAGGCCTTCCCTCCGACATTCTGAGGCCGAGGCTGGGCAGGGCCTGCCACATGCACCCTGAGAGGCCCTCCTGGTGTCCCCTGAATTTGAGAACCACCACTTTCAGTCTTTTCACAGTGTCATTTACAGTTGCACAGCTGAGTTATGTAGAGGTTGAATAATCTCCATAAAGCAGCTCTAGGCTTAGGGAAGGATGGGGCCTGGAAGCTGAGACCTCTTTGCCAAATCACCCCGACATTTCCATATGTCACAAATACTGCGTTAAGAGACACTCATCCTCCTAAAATCATAAGGCATTGAAGACACTGCAGATATTGTCTCATCCACCCTCCCATTTTACAGATTAGAAAACAGATCCACAGTGTGAATGAAGCTCCGTGAGATAGAGAAGAAAGACTATTAGAGAAGAGGAAGGGGGTGAGAAGAGGGAAAGGAGGGCGGTATCATCAATGTGTGAAAATGTCACAGTGAAACCCAGAATTCTGTATCATTGATGTGTGCTGATAACCCCACCCTGTTACTGGTGTCAGACACTGTACAAAACTGGGTCTATTTACAACCAAAACATCTCCCCCACCCCTTTAGGCTTGTATGAGAATTTTCATTCTCTAAAGTTAATCTAAAATTGTATTGTAGTTTAAAATTGGCTTGAATTTTGTAGCTATGTTTATGTACTTGCTAGGAAAAAATCTCAGCGATGGCCAATACTGCGGAGAGAAATTAGAGGGCTCCGGGTCCCTTGTGGACCCAGGACTACGTGTCTCAGCTCGGAATTGTGCGGATTAGGCATCGCCTCACGTCACGTGGCAGAATGGCCTTTTCGGGTTTAGTTAAAAGGAAAAATGAGACAATTCTGCTGGGTGAACACTACAGTTTTATACTTGATTTGGTTGGTGATATTTACATAATTTTGACAGCGTCCAAAGACTGAATTTAATGTGCATTCTCTGCAGAGCTTCATCTTTCAAAGTGTTATAGCAACACATGCAGAAAACAAATCGAGATGGTGAGACGCGGCTGGCTTATCTACCTCCATGTGCACACAGAGCAGTGTGTGCGTGAGCAGGAGTAATTATTGATTCCCATACCCACTGTGCACCAGTTCTGTGGTAGAGGGGAACTCATGGCCTCTGCTCTCAAATGGTCATGGGATGGTGGAGAAATCAGACGAGGAATGAAGGAGTCGGTCATCAGACAGGGAGGCATGGGCAGGAGGAGAGAAGGAAAGAATGTTGGAGCTGGCAGGATGGCCAGGACTTCTGACTCTCAGACAAGGGGGCACTGGGGCCCACAAGTAGGCCTGGCATTCAGAGGGCAGTGCCTGGGAGCTGCATGTGGAAGGCAGTGTCCAGCAAAGGCTGCACCGGAAGGGGTATCGGCACATGCAAAGGCACTGATGCTTGTGAGCCGTTGTCCTCCACTGGGGCAGTACTGGCCTACACATCCTTGAACAGTTCCTTTGTGCATATAAACACTAGCAATTTGGCTTCTCAGAGAACTTTGTGTAGCAGTGTTTAAAACATATTTCGAAAATCTTGTTTTACAATCTCCAAAGATTAAGAAGTTCCCCAGAAATGTTTCTTAGTTGAGGAGATGAGCAGATGTTTTCTCCTAACCCTAGAGATCAGAGCAGCCTCCTTCATTTGACATTGCACAAAACCAGTGAAAACCAGTCTACCTAACCTGGATCTCCTGAAGAATTGTGTGTCAGACAAACCAGTTCCTGCCCTGAATGGATTCCCATTCGTTTCACTCTGAAAGCCGCAGGTGCATGAGGAAAGGTTTTCACTGACAGAGAATTTTGTAACGAGGCACTTCGGTATTTTGTCCACTAAATCTGTCACACAAATAGAGTTGAAAGAGCTTCTGCACTGGACTGCCTTTCCCTGACAACAGGAGCGGGGGAAATGAAATTATTTCATGCTGACTGACCTGCAACACAGACATTGGAACCAACTGTATACATGGCAATGGTCTCTTCCAAAGTATTCCCAGGAGTTTAAAAAAACAGCTTAATTTGTGAGACTAATAATGTTGGTTATTATTAATGTCCAATTTTGGAAAGCACTTGGACATCCCCTATCCTGACTGATCTTTCTGACAGCCAAGAATCTCTATTTGACAAATGAGGAAATAGAACCTTAAAGTCCTCAGAGTTCAAAGGTAAAAGAGACTTTAGAGATCTTTTCACTTAACTTTCTCATTTTACAACAAAACAAAACAAAATGAAACTCTGAGAGCCAGGGAAGTAGACTGGCCTACTATCCCCAGGGAGTAAGTTATAGGACCACGATGACTCTTTTGTTTTGCTCACTGATTTTTTTCACAACATCATTCTGACTTTGATCTTAAGTATGTTGAAAGAAACTGTTATATGTATATTATATATATTTGTTATATGTATTTGCTATATATATTTGTTATATATATATATTTGTTCAAGAGATTTTATTGAAACCATACTATATACTGTTTTATGAACACACACATAAGAAAAAGTCTCCACTTTTGTACTTCTGTCTGTGGGTAGATACAGACAGGTGTACAGATCGGTAGACCCACAAACTGCACAGGGATTTCTCTGGGGAGATGAGAGTAGAATTGGGCAGTCTCAAAGTGGACTCAACTTTATCTGCATAGTTTTATTTTTTGATAAAAATCCCTGAGTCAAAAGTGACTCTAATAGCATTTGTTTGTTTTGGGTAATGTGCAGTGAGATTGTAGGTATTTATTATATTCTTGCTTTTGTTTTGTTTCTTTTTTTAATTCACAACAAACATGAATATTCAAGCTAAATTCCCTCCTCTAACACCATCATTTTATGGTATGGAAGGGAAAAGGAAACAGTGAACATTTTTGGTGGTGAAACTGACCTTCTCTTCTCTTTGCTTTAAGTCTTTCTAGTCCGGCACTGCAGGATGTGTTGTTTTCTCTGTGCTTTCTGCATTATCAGTTCTGTTTTGCAAATTCCGAGCCTAAGAACTCTAGCAGGAAGGGCAGGCCCCTCTTGTGGGTTGTAAAACCATGAGCTACCCCGTGCCTGTGCGTTCCTCCAGTTCTGAGCACACAGCTTTTGATAAGTGTTCAGCACACAAGGGAACAAAAGCTTGATGACTTGATACCAAACTCATGTCCCGGGGAAGCAGCCCAGACATTTGCATGTCCAGCTGCGGCCCCAGGGCTTGTTATGTTCCTTCACTCTAATGTTATAATGGAAAGCATTTTAAAGGAAATCTTGTTACCTATATATATTAAATACTTTATGTACTTCATATGCATCAATTCCTCCTCACTTACTGTGACCCAGGCAAGACAAAATGTTGGACTTAAAGGAAAAAATACTGGCTTCATGGTTTAGAGACCCTCTGTCAAATCTCTTATTTGTTGAGTGATTCCCGATGGTCCATCATACCTCTCTGAGCATCCGTCTTCTTAACATAAAATGGAAATGGTCATGTTTGACTGAACTACCCTTAAGGCTGTTCAAGAGATCAGATAGCTAATGAGGTGAGACCACTTAGTAACCAACCGACTAAAAACACGAAACCAAAGTGAGATGGCTTTTGCTGCTATGAATCATCCCAAGCATCGTCATAGTGATATGAATCACCCTATAGTAATGTCATGGCGGAGGCCCAAACATGGGTTAGCAGCACTGACCCAGTAATCTCAAAATTAGTCACAGAGGCCTAGCCAGTGATGATCCAGCAGCACTATTGCCACCACTAAAGACTGCACTGCCCTGCAAAGAAGAAGACTGCCCTGGTGATTGTTGGGGGGATGTGTGCCACTGTAGCCACGCCGTCTACCCTGGACAGTGGGGAGACCAGAGTTCCTGTCCTAGCTCTCCTCTGCCTAGCATGTGACTGAAGTTAACTCATGTGTTACGTCAACTCTATTGGCTTTCACTGTTTTTCTGTGTATGATGAGTAGGGTAACATAAATAATCTCTCAGGTGCCTTCTTGCTTTTGAAATTTATTGTAATTAGTCAGAGTTTGAACTTGAGTGCCTGTGAGGCCATGGTATCATCCTTGTCTTCTTTAAACCTGGCATTGAGAGACTGCTCTCTGGAGTTTCTATCCCCACCTTGCTTCTAAGAACACTACAATAAAGACATTTCCCTTTCAGTTACCTTGTGATCATTCTCCCTATTGAATGGGGTGCAGTGTGATAGTTCAGTAAGGGTAGTGATCGAATGTGAGTAGTTAGCCATTCGATCTCCATGCTATTTGTTTATATTTTGAGCTTTTAAATTCCTCTCTTTTAGTTCTTCTTAAAATAGATAATAAATTAGTGTGAACTACATTCACCCCACTGTGCTGTAGAAAAATATGAAATGCACTGTAAATTGCAAAGCCTTCCTTGCCTGGGGCCTTGCTTATTTTTACTTCGTCATTCCAATTTTAGTTTGTGTGTTGATGTCAAAGTGAGCACTATAGTTGAGCAACTGTGATCTAGGAGACATTCAGCACCTAGGAGACAAGCAAAGGACAGGCCCCAGCAAAGACCTGACCCTGCACCTTGCACACATTCTAAGGGTGTGACCAAACCTGTAAAACAATTTCTTGCTTGGCCATAAGTCCTCTCAGCTAGGTTATATTTTATATCTGAGCACAAAAGAAGAAATGCCACATTCATTTCTCAGCCTGGACCGTGAACCGAGTTGAACTGGGAGTGGACCTGGGTTCCTGAATTGGTCCTCTTGGAAGCCACTATGCATACTGCAGATGTGCTTGGTAGGACAGGTATAGGTGCCACCATACTCAGCTGTGGTCCTTGGCTTCTGTTTCTGGAGGACTGGGCATTAGCAGGGGTGAGTCTGTGGCCGGATCGCACATTCCACTGTGGAACTTCAGCTGTGTCCCTTATTCCACAGCCCCTGGAGATGGCGGTCGACGGGAGGCTGTTATCACTTCCCCTGTTCCCAGCCCGGTCTCCACCCTGTCTCCTCCTCTCTCAGTAGCTGCCCACCCTTTACCTCTGTTCCTCCCCTCACCTTGCTTAACATTTCTTTGTGTTTCCCCTCACCCCTTTCTGTCTCTAAGGAAGGGTCACTTGCCTTGGCAGAGCTCACCTGCAGCCTGCATCGAGGGTAATCGCCAGGAGACTGAGGATCATGACAGTGACCAGGGTCAAAGCAGTGGTCCTAGTAAGGATCGCTTCCTGTGTGCTAGGAGCTGTGCTGAACAGCTTACACATGCCCTATCATTCCACTCGCAGAGCGAGGCTGTGGTTTAGACAGAGCCCCTCTGCCGTTAGGGGTGAGCACCCTGAGGCTTAGAGAAGATAGCGATTGGCTTTAGCCACCAGCTTTTAAGTGGCTGAATTAGAATTCATACCTTGGCTGCTGCTAACTCTGAAACCTGTGCTCCTTAGCCTCTGTACAGCACCCCCCCCTTCCCCCAGCTGCTGATGCACGGAATAATCACTCTGATATGATGAGCACTCATTCGTGTGACTGCACTGATGTGACCCCATTCTACCCTGAATCTTGGTGGCAATGAAATTATGTCTACAGATGAGTGGTGAACACAGCTGTGGCAAAGAGGAATATTTTCTGAAAGGGAAATGTGTCTTGATCATATACCAAGTGTCCTCTTTCTGACAGTCTTTCCCAGAATGCTGTATCTTACATCTGTGTGTCACCTAGCAGTTTACAGAACAGTCTGACAACTCTACTTCTGGGGTTTCCATACTCTAAGTGTGGAGACTGTGTTTTTTTTTTAAAAAAAAGATAAACAGGTACAGCAAGGCTCAGAAATATAGATTCTCTTGCCACCATCACAGAGCTGACAGGCAAGCTGAGACGAGATTACAAGATGCCTGATTCCTACTCCGGTGTGTGCAGCACAATCCATGACCCTGCAGGGGCTCACTGTATGTTTTCTCTCAAGTGACAATACCAAAGAGCCACTGTTAATAAAGACCTTTGTGGTCTTAACAAAGGTTTCACATGGGGCCCAGGGATGTAGCTTAGTGGCAGAGCACTTATCTAGCATGCACAAGGCCTTGGGTTCAAGCTCCAGCCCCACAAAACAAAACAATGAAAAGTCTCCCCACAAAGTTAATTTTTACTGCAGCAAAAAAATGACATCTGAGGGTGTAACTGTAGGTGAGAAACTATCTCTCAACCTGCAGGCTGAGACAGTTTCTCTTGCTCAAAAGGAACACTTCTGTGACCAGAGCTGGGTCCCTGAACCTGTGAAAGGTTGCCCTTGGCCCTCACCCTTGCAGGGGCCTCTCCTCTCACACCCTGTTTGCAGCCTGGCCTCGTGACTGTGGTGTGGGGCTGTCACCCATGGGAGGAGCATTCTGTTTCCTGAACCTTCAGGAAGCAGGTCACTCTGGTTGGCAGATGCTTGTGCCAGAGTTACTGTCCAGGTTTCCCCTGTGGTGACCTCTTCGTTCTGAGACCAGACTGCCGGAGGACTGCGAGTCTGTGTGGCGTGGAGAGGACTGTGGGAGTTAGGGTTTAAGTAGCCTGGCTTTCTTTTAGTGTTATTATTTTTGCTAAACAAGGAAGGCCAGTGCATTGGTTTGTGTGTAGAGTAGAGCTGGGCAAAGCCGGCTCAGTGTGTTCCCAGGAGGTCACCAGGGACTGTCTGCACCCCCGTCTCGAGGCCACTGTCTTCTGGGTTAACTTCATTCTCCAGCAGCCTCTCTTTAAGCGGTGGTATAACAGGTGGATCAGCAACCGGGCACAACAGAGAGTCTCGCTCCTGATAGCTCTGAGGAGTGTCCACCCTTGAGCCAATCACTGTGGCTGGGGGAGCCAGACCCTGTGGCTGCCTGGGCCTAAGAAACATGGTGTGGGGGGTTCTGATTCCACTTTACAGATGCAAAAGTTCTGAGCAGCTGCCAACCCCAGCAGTCAGACGGAAGCCCAAGTCTCTGACCACAGTTCACCCCCTAGCTGCCTCTCACATGCTGCCGCCAGGGTCTTTCACCTGCAGCTGTATTAAGAGCCCCAGAGTGTTGGTAAATCTTTCCTCCAAGTTCGGGAGAGCTCTCACGTTGGTCTTTTATGCGTTAAGTTTCTCTGAAGCGTGTGCAGTGGGGGCCTTTTCTCCCATGCCCTGCTGGACTCAGTGAGAATGTGCATTGCTCTTTGCTGAGCTCCTGTGAGTCCCAGCTGCCTGGCAACTTTGTGCGGCTCCTGACAGTTCAAACCGTGTGTACTGAACAAACTCCCGCATGCCCCATTGGCCCTTTGGTGGGGTCTTGGTTCCAGAGCAGAGGTCCGTGCATCTTGCGCACCTTCCTTCCGACTCCAATCAGGACGGCTTGCCACACAATGGGAGTCGTCTTTGTATGCATCTCCTACATCTCTCTGCATTATAAGGGTAACTAACTCCCCTTTATGTTGTATTTTATTTTTCAAATTCTAGAGAGAAATGTTACTTTGTTTTGTTTTTTTTTTTAAAGAAACTTTCTAAGCAACTTTAGTCAACCAAACAGAGCTTTCAATGTAATTATACTGTAAACGCTTTGTAACGATGTCTCAGAAATGAAACCTCAGCCTCAGGTTAGTGAGCCCATGACGTCTGTGGGGTGCTGAGTATTTCTTGAATGTGGGATCCTGTGATGGGCACTTTCCCTCCTTGCCCTGCACCCAGCTGTGTAACTCACCGTGCTGCCCCTTCTCCTCCCCAGAGCCCCGGGCTGGCTATAGGGCAATGATTTGGATATTGAAAGTATTTATACCTCTCTAAAGGAAAGGGTGAGTCCCAAATCAATGTGGGTGGTCCTCATCATTTATGATCAGATAGGCAGTCCTGGGGCTTAGTTAGGCTTTTCGGCTTTTTAGAGGCAAGGCTGTACTCTTGGGGACTGGGAGGTGTCAGATGACAGGTGCTCTGGAGCTTGGAACAAGTCGCTTTCTCTCTGGGTTAATGAAGGGGCTAGGTGAGTTGATTCTAAGGTTCTGGTCTGCAATTCTAGGTTTTCCCTGTTTGTTACTGCTCTAACTGGATCAAGGAAGCTGATTTTGAAAATGAAGAGCCTGCCAGGCAAGGTGGCATATGCCTGTAATCCCAGCACTTGGGAGGCTGAGGCAGGAGGATTGCTGTGAGTTCAAGGTTATCCTGAACTACATAGTGAGACCCTCCCCCCCCAAGAAAAAAAAGAAAGAAAATGAAGAGACTTCCCAGTTTTTGCTTGTGTTGAATTGGCCCCTGGCTAAACTCCCAGAGGGTTTCTAGATAGCCACTCAGGTGTTCTGTGCCCATGTGGACCCCTGTGGAGATCAGTTCATACCCACACAATCCAGTCAGCCAGGTCTCCTACCACTGCCTCTGAGTGGAAACCTCTTATATATCCAAGTGACCAAGTGACTTTGGGGATTGCATGAGTTTCCCATTGCTGTCATAACAAATTGCCACAAGCTTAGTAGCTTATAACAATCAACATTTACTCTCTTACAATTCTGGGAGTCAGAAGTCCACAGTCAGGCTTCAAGCCAAGATATGAGCGGGATAATTTTTTTCTGAAAGCTCAAGAGAAGACTCTGTTCTTTTGCTTTTTCTCACTTCTGGAGGCCGCCTACGTCTCTTTGGCTCCCAGCCTGTTTTTCCACCTTCAAAGCATCACACCTGTTCTCCTCCTGCCTCTGCCCCTCCTTTCTCCCCTCTCTCCTCTAATCAAATCCAATTCCTCTGCCTTTGCCTCACAAGGACCTTTGTGATTACACAGGGCATACATGGGTACTTTCAGGATAATCTCCCATCTCAGGCACCTCAATTTAATCACAGCTACAAAGTCCTTTGTGTCAGGTAAGGTAGCACTCACAGGCTCCTTGGCTTAGAACGTGGACATCCTTCATAGATCATTATTTAATTATCCAGACAATTTCAAAAGCTGGACTTACGAAGAAGGGCATATTGAAATGCTTGTGTCGGAACGGGGCATCGTAATGGTACCCTAGGTGGGCAAATGTGAACCTGCTTGTATGGTTAGCTACACAACAGCAAAATCCATTTGTTCTCGAGATGTGTTTAGGTGCTCCTTTGAACCGTCCCAGGGTCTTTATCCTCCATAGAAATGTGTCCTCACCAAGAAGGCGGCTCCAGCCATCTCAGATCACCAGGTTCTGATGAGTGTTGACTGCTTGGTCGTCTCTCCTGCACTTCACAGGGATTCTGAGCCCAAGGCCGCCTGCTGGGAGATGTGAGAGCCGGAGACATAGCCCTTTCTTTTGTGGAGCTTGATTTTTCGCACAGTTGGGAAAGGGTAACAACGACGTCATTTTTCTCTGGCTCTGAAACGTGTTTTGTACTTGTATTTGAGCGTGGGTGTGCCTGGTGTTCTGGGAACTCACTTCAAACAAAACAGGGAAATAGCTCATGAAAATGTACTATATGGTCACTGTGTGCTTCTAAAGTTCAGGTTATTTACTCTTGCAGAGTAAGACTTTTCGATTTTTAAAAATAAAGTATGTCTTTTCCCTATTGTCTAAGATTCAGGTTCAAGAGAGGTATTTAGCTCTGCAGATTTATGTGAAATCCGCTTCTTATGGTTGACTAAAGCTGGAAACTAGAAGAACTAGATGAGCAGGGCATGGTGGCAGATGCTTGTAATTCCTGCACCCTGAGGGGCGCAGGCAGGACAGTGGCAAGTGGGAGTCCAGCCTGGGCCATGTAGTGATTTCATGTGACCTTGTCTCAAAATAAAAAATGAAAACCGTCTGGGGGTGTAGCTCAGTTAGAAGGCCCTGGGTTCAATTGCAGTGCCATGAAAGGCGCCTCCACCACCGTGAAGAACCTTGTAGGCAAATGAGTGGTACACAAGAGACTACGGCTAGGGCTCTTCTTTCAGGCTGGGTCTGAGTGGGTAAACGTCTGTAACCCAGCCACCCTCTGAAAAGGACGTGTTTTCCATGGCCGCCCTACAGATACCCAGAGCTCTTGGCTTCACCACTCACAGGCAAAGGGAGCTAATCTCCAGCAAGCACTGGCTCCCTCCCTCCGCCCAGGACACAAATTTAGAAAATACAGCTGACTTCTCCGGGAAAAACAAAACCAACTTTGTCTTATTCTGGTCATGGAAACTAAACTGGCACCTCATTATCGCCTTGTTAGTGAGGACTGTCCCTGTGGTGGACAAACCTGGGAGGAAGGGCTGGGCCTGTGTGGGCAGGGTTTGGAGTTAAGCTTAGTTGCTCTTCTAAAGCTCAGCTACTTAATACAGCACAAGTCAAAACCCATCATCGGACTCCTCTCCCTCCTATATTCTTGTCCACTTAGACAGTTTTACCCCATGGCGCTGCTGCCCTGATGAGCATGGGCACACTGACGTCCTCACAGGTTGGCTGCAGCCAGCACGACAAACCTCCCCCTACCTCCACAGAGGAAGAAAGGCCCATAGCTACCTTCAAACCTGGACCTCTTCTTCCCCCATGTGTTAAAATGCAGTCAGTTTGCTCTGCCCGGGAGCTCCGCAGGGCTGCTAGCTGGGTGTCTCTTTAACAACTTACAGCCTGTTTTTGATCTTTTTTATTTTTATTTTTTTTTTGCACAAATGGGAAAGAGTAACAAAGTCATTTTTCTCTGGCTCTGAAACGTGTTTTGTGCTTATATTTGAGTGTGGGTGTGCCTGGTGTTCTGGGAACTCACTTCAAACAAAACAGGGAAGCTGCCCAGGAGGATATGCCACTCGGAGGGGGCTAGGGAGCTGCCTGCCGGGTCTCCTCTTTGGTACTCAGCAGCACTGAGTGTTCACTGAGTGGTCACATAATCCCTTGGAGCTGCAGGTTCTTGCCCTGCAAAACAGATGAAACGACCTACCCTATGGGCCCACTGGAGAGATGACGTGCAATTACGTGGTAGCTCAGTAGCTTGCAGTAATGGAAAGGGGAGAGGAGTCTCTCTCGTGCTCCCTCCATCCTTCTCCCACCCTTTCTCTTCCAATACCTTCAAAGCACAAACCTAAGGGCAACTCTCTTTCCTGACTGTGTCCTCAGAGTGGGGTAGGCATGACATGCATGTGTTCAAAGTGAGATAGATGCGAAGTGCCATGCTCTTTCCACAGATCTTTTTCTCTCTTACCTGAACCTACACCCAGCCTCTCTCTTTTTGTTTTCATTATTGTTGTGCTTTTACTGCACAGCATCTCAGCCAGTGGAGACAAAAGCGTCCCAGCCCTGCATTCCTACCACCACCCCTTTTATAAGTGGGCTGGTTGCCCATGGCAATCCGGATTTCAAGTTTCACGGTCCCATTCTTCCCGTTCAAATGTCCTGGAGTTTCAGTTTATCACCATCTTACATTGACTTCTTGTTTACACCCCCTTCCCACTAGAGGAGCCAAAGACCCAAAAAATATGGTCTTCCTTGAGAACCTCGATTGCAGTAATCACATGACCCAGGCTTTCTGGGAAAGTCTGTCCCACTCCTGGACTGTGATCGGTCCAGCAGACACTGTCACCAACCGACACAGGCCACATCAACCGCGCTTGTCAGATAGGAGGACGGCCCTTCCCATGTCCCAGTCAGGTCTGTGAGGGCTGACCACCGCTGGTTACTACCTGAGTGAGCGTCAGCGTTTCTCGCTTGGAACTTTGGGGTTTACTCTTTATGCTAGTTGTGTGTAAGAAGTGGGCTGTTATTCTAGAGTGTGAAATGAGAATGGGGTGAAAATATGTTTGGCACAAATATATATCTAATTCATTCTGTCTGTGATTTCGAAGTTTGCTTTTTTCAGTTAACATTGAAGCCTCTAGATTTTCTCATGTCATTAATGTAAATTTGGGGGAGTTTTTTTTTCCTCTCTGTAACGATAACCTTACCAAATTCAAGATAGTATTGAGCTAGATATGGTGGCACATGCCTGTAATTCTGGCACTTGGGAGGCTGAGGCAGGGGGATCATGATAATAAGGCCAGCTGGGATTGTAAGGAAACAAACAAACAAATAAACAAAAACCACTAGCACAACAGAAGATAGTGTTTACCTTTGGCATGGTGGGGAAGGGGCAGTTGTTATTTTTAAAAATCAGTTATTTTGCCAGGCAAATATTTGTGTCTAACAATTTTAATGTATGTTCCTAATTACTGAAGAGAGTGAACATTCTACCCTCTCACTTTTCTGGTGCAGTTCTGGTTTGTTCTTTGGTGTACGAGCCCACTTGTATGTGGGACCTCGTCCCGTATGAGAGGAGGGACCAGAGATGAGCAAAGGCCGCACCTCTTTTCCCTGCTGAAAGCCAGCCATGCATCTAGACCTCTTGTCTTCCTACAGTGCCGCCAAGCTCCTGGACAAGACCCCGTTCTCCGTGCGTAACCCGAACCCTCTGCTCCCTTCACCTGCCAGTCTCCAGCTGGCCCAACTGCAGGCCCAGCTCACCCTCCACCGGCTGAAGTTGGCACAGACGGCTGTCACCAACAACACTGCAGCCGCCACCGTCCTGAACCAAGTCCTCTCCAAAGTGGCCATGTCCCAGCCTCTCTTCAACCAGCTGAGACATCCGTCGGTGATCAGCGCCCCACCTGGACACACTGCGGTGCCCCAGCATGCTGCGACCATCACTGGTGCCCAGTTTCCCTCAAATGCGATGGCCTTTTCACCTCCCAGCCAAACTCGAGGCCCAGGACCCTCTGTGAGCCTCGCCAGCCAGCCTCCCAGCGCCATAGTGATGCATCCTTTCAGTGGGGTGATGGCCCAGACCCCAGCCCAACCAGCAGTCATCTTGGGCATTGGCAAGGCCGGGCCTGCTCCAGCTACCACGGGATTCTATGAGTATGGCAAAGCCAACGCTGCCCAGGCATATGGCTCAGAAACAGATGGCCAGCCTGGCTTCCTGCCAGCCTCGGCCTCCGCCTCAGGCAGTGCGACCTATGAAGGGCACTACAGCCACGCGGGACAAGACGGTCAGGCTGCCTTTTCCAAAGACTTCTTTGGACCCAGTGCGCCAGGGTCAAACGTGGTGGGAGGATTTCCGGCTGAGCAGGCAGGGGGCATGAAAAACGAGATGGGGCCATTGCTGCAGGGCGCAAACAGCCAGTGGGAGAGTCCCCCTGGATTCTCCGGCCAAAGCAAGGCTGATCTTACAGCAGGTGCCAACCTGTGGCCTCCGCCCCCCAGCCAACCCTATGAACTGTACGACCCCGAGGAGCCCACCGCAGACAGGACCTCCCCTTCCTTCGGGGCTCGGCTCAACCACAGCAAGCAGGGTTTCAGCGGTACCCAGAGGCGGGCCAAGGAGGAGCCCGCGAGGCTGTCTGTGCGGCCCCTGCAGGCTCACGAGCTGAACGATTTCCGCGGCGTCGCACCTCTCCACCTGCCACACATCTGCAGCATGTGTGACAAGAAGGTGTTTGACTTGAAGGTGAGTCAGCTGGGACAGGCCTGGAGCATCCCCTAAATGCCTGGCGATCGAGGTGGAGGAACTGAGCCCACGGTGGTTGGGAACAGCTCTGGCCCCAGCCCTTTTTTAAAAGCACAGATATTAGAACCCGGAGGTGTTTCAGAAACGTGTAATGTCCAATTCCTTGCTTTAAGGCGAGTAAGAGATTCCTTCCCCAGTTACCAATGAGAAAGCTGAGGCCGAGGGGCATAGGGTGAAGTGACCCACCCCGTGCTGCAGAGCTGCAGAGGAGGGCTTCGGGGACTGGGCTCCTGCATGAGGGCCTTTTCCTCTGTGGTCACTGCTAGTCCTCAAGAGTACATGCGCTGCCCTGAGTTTGAAAGGAAGAAAAGAGTGGCATTTGGGATCAGAGGCAAGAGAGCAATTTCTGGGTGAGACCTAGACAAATTATTATAGAGGCCCTTGGCTGCTACATCTGTACTGTGGAGAGATTCACAACACTTTCCTGGGGGTAGTAAAGTACTTCAGACAGCTGCAAACAAAAGCCCACTGTGGTCTAACTCCCCCCAAATATGGACTCATGATACAGTGAAATATTCCAAAGCAATAATTGTAATAGCAAATATATTCACTGCTTTCTGTGTACCAGCAGTAGCTCTAGGCGGTGGCTGCATTTCATGGATGGGAAAACTGAGGCTCAGAGTAGTGAAATTACTTGCCTTGAACTGAGATTCAGAGTAATGGTATTACTTGTCTTGGGCCTGCTACCTAGGCAGTGCAGAGTGGAGATTCAAATACAGGATTCAGAGGTAGGCAAGGCCCAGTGACAGAGCTTGCCTGGCCTTCATGAGGCCCTAACACTGGGGGTGGGGGGAGCAGAGACCAAAAAAACCAACAGTGTGGGTCTGAGCCCGCAGGTCTTGAGTACTGGGCCAGCTCATTTCCCATCGGGCATCCGATTCCAGAGCATCCTAAAGGCCTTGCTTAGTGGGAGACACACTACAGGCTGACATTCGCCTCTGACCCCTCAGTGGGACACACCCTCCCTCGCCTCCACTCCAGGGAGCCCGCTGGCTGACTCTGAAGGGTAGTCCAGGACTTTGTCTCTCATAAGCCTTTTCTGAGGCTTTGTAATTCCCACAAATGCTCCCAACTGGATTCAGAAATGTGTGTGGTCTCTATTGGGGACGGAAAGGGTAGGCGGTGGGTCCAAGGCTCCACTGAGGAGGAGCAGAGGGAATGACTTTCACATCAGGGCTGTTATCCAAGATGGCCATGGGAAATGAGGGCGAGGAAGGATACAGCGAGGGCGGGATGGGGGGCAGGAGCAGGGGAGGAGGGAGAGGGCCAGGTGTCTGCAGGACGGGTCCAGCCGTGGGGCTCTGTGCTCCCTGGGTCTCTGCCGCCCCATGGGTTCACCCCTGCTTTGGTCATGTTTTCCTTCCTTCTGCCCTAGGACTGGGAGCTGCATGTGAAAGGGAAGTTGCACGCTCAGAAATGCCTGGTCTTCTCCGAACAGTAAGTGCCGTCCGTCAAGGAGAGCAGGTCCATGCATGCCCTCCATGAGCACTCACTGAGGCCTGGGGTTTGTGCTCTGTGCTGGGTGCAGGGAAACTGGTAGAGAACAAAGCAGGTGAAGTCCCTGTGCTCCAGGAGCCTACACATAACACGGGGGAGAAGGGTCACATGCAGAAAGAGCGAGTAGTGACGCTCCTGGTGGTAAATTGAAGCAGAAGCAATGCTGGGGCAGAGGTGGGAAGGGGGAGAGGAGAGAGGGACAGAGACAGAGAGACAGACAGAGAGACAGAGGGGGCGCGCTACAAGCTCCTGCATGCTGACGCTGAGTATACCAGGCCCAAGTCCAGAGCCACTGGTTGTTGGAAGACCTTCGAATTTGCTCTGAGGGTGATTTAGAGCTGCTGGAGTGCTGAGCAGAGGGGTAACAAGCTCAGTTGTGCTTACCAAGATCTCAGCTCTTGTGCTGCAGAGAGCTGCTGTGTGGCTCGCAGAACCCACAGAGCAGTAAGGAAGTGGAGAAGAGATTCTCTGGCCCAAGGGTACAGAACAGATAACTGGGGCTCAACGTTTTGAGACGTGTGCATTCAAAATGTGTGTCTCCCCTTATTATTCATAGTAGTCCAGAGGAAGAAGCAACCAGCACACCCACAGACAGATAAATGGATAAGCACGCCTTGGAATATTACCCAGCCTTGAAAAGGAGGGAAATTCTGATACATATACTGCAACATGCTTGAACCTCAAGACCATTTCATTAAATGAAATATCACAAAAGTACAACTGCTGTCCATTTGCCACTTATATGAGGTATTTAAAGAGGAGACACACAGAGAAACAAAGTACAGAGAGTGCATGGCAGGCTGTGGGAGGCTGACTGGAGAGTCAGAGTTTAGGAGGGAGAGTGTTTCGGTTTTGCAAGCTGCACAGCAGTGTGACTGTGCTCAGGGCCGCTGAACTGCACACTTAGAAACGGACAAGGCAGGACATTTCACGTTACGTGTATTTCACCACAGTTTAACTTTACTGGGTCCTCTCTGTTTGGCTCCCTCTGTTTTATTTTTAATCATTGTACTAAAATTCACATACGACAGCATTTGAACACTTCAGAGTTCAGTCCAGTGGAATTTAGCACATTCACAAAGTTGGGCACAGATGACCGTCGTCTGGTGCTAGCTCCTGCCTCGTCCCCGAGGAAGCCCACACCTGCTCAGTGGTCCTTTTCCTTCCCACCGTCCTCGGGCCCTGGAAGCCACCATCTGCTCTCTGTCTCTCTGGATTCGCCTCTGCTGAACATTTCCTGGGCATGGAGCCGTGCATTATGTCGCCTCTGTGACTGGCTTTTAACACTTAGCGCGGTGTTTTGAAGGCTCAGTCCCACTGTGGCACATGTGACCTTCACGTTCCGCAGTGTGCGTGTGACACACTTTACTGTTCTATCCTTTGTCTGCTGGGCATTTTGGTTGTTCCTACCTCTGGCCATTGTGAATAGCCCTCCTGTGAACAGTCATAGGCAAGTTTTTGCTTGAGCATCTGTTTTCACCTCTTTGGGGTCTATGCCTGGGACTGGAATTTCTGAGTGACGAACTGGTCCCCCTTCTCGCTCCTCTCCAGTGCTGGCATCCGGTGTGTCCTCGCTTCGGCAGAGGGGACTCTGTGTGCCTCCCCCAACAACACAGCTGTTTATAACCCCGCTGGGAACGAAGGTAAGGTCAGGGGCTTGCGGCAGAAATCAGCTGCCCACAGGCTCTTTCTGTCCTGTCTTCAAGAACCAGGGTGTCTGTGACATGCCCTTCCTATACATGCAAAGCAAACAGATCCCAAGACATCAGCCCGAGCTGCCGTCTGCGTTCTGGGTACTTTAGCCATGCCGCTTTGTGGATGCCAACATTCCCAGAGGCGGAGTCTCACCGGTCACCACTGCATTTGTTAGAACATGACTTCTTTCCCACGCATGTCCTAATTCTGATCTTTTCGGGTCCAGTTTAGTATTGGGTTCTCACCTAGCTTGTGTCATTTGTGATTCAGATTATGCCTCAAATCTTGGGACATCATTTGCAGCCATTCCAGCAAGGTCCTTTGCTCAGTCGAATCCTGTGTTTCCTTCTGCCACATCAGGGACAAATGTGAGTACAGAAGCGTGTTCCTCGTTGTCTTTATCATCCCCGCAGCATCTGTATCACCTGCTCTGTCTTGGCTGGGATGAACCTGTGTAGATGTAATTTTGTGGCAATCAGAAAAGTGGCCCCCGACAGAGGTCAAGAGTTGCTTTATCTAGGCTAGATAGCACTTGAAACACTGGGCTGAGAACCAGACATAAAGGATTAATATCAAAGGCACTCGCTGACTTCCTAGAGTTCAATGTTGGTTTAGAAAAGGAAAGTTTGAACCTTTATCCCCTACGTTGACTTTCTGATGTTTTGTGGAAATAGACCACTTCCTATGAGAGGGTGACCCTGAAGCCTGATCCAGAAAGTGAAAGCGTTTTTCCCGGTTAGGCCACATCCTGATGGTGCCTGCTGGCCCTCGGGGATGCAATAGGCTGGTGCTAATACTTTCTGTTTTCTGTCTGTAGTTTTGTTCTTCTCTGTAAATAGCAAAACCTAAAGCTTCATGTCTCCCTTTCCCACCGGTTGTGACAACTCCTTTGCTGTCTTTAGTTTCAAATGCTTTCCTGCTTTCCAGCCGCATGGGGCCTGAGGAGGGCTGGGGACAGACCACATGGCAAGGCTGCTTGAGAAGGGGACACAGGCCTGCGGCTGAACTCTGCTAGGGGGCGCCTGGGGAGTGTTTTGGCCTGGACCTGTGTGTTTCTGATTTGTGCTGTTGCAGCCGCAGCCTGTTTCTGTCTCAGTATGCAGTGTGGCGCATAGCTCTTCAAAGCAGGCCTTCCGGCACCGCCCCTGCACATGTTGGAGGCAGTGAAAACCTCAGAGAAGCAAGCCATGAAGCATAGCTTCCAGGCCCAAGGCAGGGAGGAGTCTCGGAGAGGCCTGGGTCCAGGAGTCCGTTTCTTGCCTGTTTACTTTTTAGGCTTGTTAGGTGGAGAAGTGTGTGGAGAGAGAGGGAGGGAGAGAGGGAGGGAGGGAGAGAGAGAAAAAGAGAGAGATAGGGGAGCTGCTAGAGGCCCAGGTCTTGAGGAGGAAGAGGTTGCCTCACGCAGAGCCGGTGAAACCTTTGGGGCATCCTAGCATAATGACTGGCTTTAGTGAGGTCAATCCTTTTGTCTTTGAGGGAAGACCCCTGGTTACATGACCTTGGCACTATGGGCCACAGAGACCCCTCTGTGCCCACACTCTTCTTAGGACCCCCATTACAGGCCCTGAGGGGAGAGGATGGTGGCCGATATGGGGGAGACTGTCTGTGGCAGGTAGGTTGGGGTCCAGAGCATATACCTAGACTCTGTCTTGGAGTCTGAGCACAGAACTGGGGGATCAGCTGTGAGGGCAGGACAGTTAGGCCTCTGTCCCAGGCCTCATCCTCCCCGTCCACTGCAGGCCACAGAGCCAGAGGCCCTTTCCTGGGAATTTGGAGTCCGGAGACCTAGGTTCGAGTCCTACACTGAGCATTCCCCAGCTGTGTGGCTGAGGCTCTGCTCCTTCCATAGAGGCAATAACTCCCTCGATAGTGCCTTGCAGAGGTGAAGCAGATGCATTTCACCTGGCTTGTGTAATTTATCTTCTTGATTCTGCCTCAGGCCTTGGAAAATCAGATGTGGGCTTCGGCGCTTCCAATTCAGGGGCCAGCACTAGAGGCTGGGCTCCAGGCTCAGTGTGGACCACAGATGGGTCCTGCCCTTGTGCACATCAGGTGCTCATTGGTGAACTGTCCCATGCGTAAGAAGTGACAGCAGCTGATGCTGAGCAACAAGTCTTCCTGAGCCCTTTTAGCTACAAAGGTGGTGGGGACGCCATCGTGGCCGAGACCGACTCAGTCTGCCAGCTCTGTGACTCTGGCTCAGTCTCAGCCTCAGGGGTCCCTGTCACCGATCCGTCTTGCAGTACCTAGATCCATATCTGCTGCCCTTCAGTGTTTTAAGATTCACATGAAAGCACCTTGAATTATGTACACGCCAGGCAAGCACATGCAGTATGGTGATCCGGGTCAATGCTGAAGCGTGATGATTGACATGCACACTCAGAAGCTCTGAGCACAGCTTCGTCCTTGCCTAGAGATGGGAAGTTTATAAAAAACACTGTTATAAAACATTGCTGTCTGCCCAAAGAGCTAGCAGAAGAGCCCAGACATGACAGGACATTAAGGACAACAGGAACTAACATTTCCATGGTGCCTAATACGGTCTTAGCATTTTGTATCATGGTAGTGCATTGACCCTCCAGACAATCCCATGATGGGGACACCAGTGTTATCCTTAGTGTATGTGGAAAACTGAGGCATAGAGGAACTTAGCACCTTGCCTGAGGTCACAGGGCTGGTGAAGGGAGTGGGTTTGCCCTATGTCACCTGGCTCTGGAAGCTTCGCTTTCTTCACTGAGCCCCACTGCCCCGCTCTGAGGACCTCAGGGTCCTCTTCTTTGCTTCCATGCTCATCCTTGGAAAGCCCCTCCCCTCCCCATACTGCCCCCCACAAGCTTCTTAGGAGGATCCGAGGCTACCTGGGGGTGGGGGACTTCCCTGGCCTTGGTCAACGATGGAGCGAGCTAAAGAGTCTGTCCACATTCTTCCGAGTGGTGACACCATCTGCCAAAACAGACTCAGATGTGTGGCAGTGTTTCCTACAGACTCGTGGAAGGGGAGAGACATGGTTGGGCTGGGTTGTTACCTGAGCCTTCTGCAGGGTATCTGGGGGACAGGGGCAAAGCCTGCCCCAGCCAGTTCCTGCATTACAAGTGACTTGATGTTCATTCACATCCAATTGTTCAATTCGGGTGCCCTGCTGGCCATGTCTGGGTAATGGAACTGAAGACAGGTCTGGTATATTGCTCTTTTGAAAAACCTGAAATGCCAGAATATCAACAGGTAAAGACAGGCTGAGAAATGCTTCATGGCTGCAAAACACTTTACAAGGCTTCTTTAGGGAGTGGGAGAGTCACTCGGATTACTGACCTTTTGTTCTGCCTACCATAACTGACCTCTGAAGATAGCAGACACATGTATCAAAGGGTGGTCTGCCAACTACCAAAGGACGCCTTGCCAGGTTCCACAAGGACCAGCCAGCATCTCTTAAATAACATGCATTTCTCTTGCTTACACACTTTATGCTTATTGTGAAAACTTGAACAGAAAAGAAATCATTAATGACAAGAGCAAAAATCCCCCTTGGGGATCCCATGAGGGCTTCGACACCTTTTCCTCCACAAGTGTGTTCTAGTCTTTTGCCAGGGCCATTTCTGCCTGATTCCATTCCAGTGCATCTTTTCAGACACATTTTGTTGAGTAAAACCAGGCACACGGTGAGATCACGATTGTTTGTGGAGGGAAGAGCGGTCGCTGCTTCTGAGGCCTCCTGTTTTTAAGCAGAAGAACAAAGTGACACGGGGCTCAGGGATTGAGACCGCAAAACACATCCCAACTCCCACAAACTCTGAGACAACCGCGGGAACCATCTGCGACCACCACGGAGCTCTTCTGGCAACAGCTGGGCTGGATTTAAACTTGCCTCCTCCCTGCCAGAGTCCAGCCTTTTCTCTCCCTGTTTGCATTTGAAGACATGGGGCCTCACACCAGGGTCCCCAGAGAGGTGGGCATCCCCACTCCTCAACCCGCTGCCATTTGACTGAGCTGAGAGGTTCCCTCTCCTTGGCCACCTTGGTTGTCATAAACATAGTAGTCAGGTTTCTGGAAGGCCCCGGGGCCTTCTCAGGCCGAAAATAGTCTTCCTGTAGCTGCCCGAGATGCATTTCACCCGTGTCTGTCACCATAAAATGGTCTTGTAGCTTTCACTGCCACTCCCTGGAGCTCCTTCCATGCTGCTGTCATGGGTAACACTCTCTGGAACAGGGAGATACACATCACTTTTATGACTTCTTTCTCACCAGCACCCCACATTCTGGGGACTTGGTTAATAAGGAAACTGAGGCTCAGGGAGACATCAGTGTTTGTGGGGGGTCAGATCTCTGAGCTCAGGTACTGGCTATTTCTAGAATGTCTGTCTGTCTGGCCTGGCCTCCTGAGGCCGTGGCCCAGAGCACTGCGGTCTCCTAATTGCACAGGTAGTACTTGGTGTGATCTGTGCTACCTGTCCCGACCCCACCTCCCACTCCAGCTCCGTCATAGCTTTGATGCTGTCAGCAGGGGCCCCTTGTGCATATTCAAAGACAGGGAGACAGGAAAGGTAAATGGGTTTTATTTTTTGGTTTTTTCTTTATTATTTTTTGTTGGTGAAAGTAATACAAGCATAATGTAAAACAAATTCTATTAAAAGATATATAAAAATAAAAAAATCCTACTGTGTAAAGAAAAAAACAAACCAAAAAAAAAAAAAAAAAACTAAAGGCAAACATCTATCCAGTTAGTGTATGTGTAAATGCTTAATAAGCAAAAGCAAGTTTTTGCAAAAATCAGATACCATATATTATGCGGCTTGTTATTTTTTTACTTAACATGAGTTTTCAGTACATGTTTTAATTGATCTTTAGATACCTTCCCACATCAGAATATAAAACCCTATTTTGTAACATCATTTATTATGTGTTTACCATAATTAATGAAGTCCAACTGATCCATTTTTCATTGAGTTTTAATCACAAATCTGCCACCATTTAATTTACTATAAGATCGAGCAGTTCCTTACCTCCTCCCAGGCTTCGATGTCCTTACATTCCATGGTGGGTGTGGACCAGGTGACCTCACGCTTTAACATTTTAGGACACAATTTTACAGGAACAAACCACCTAAGATCCACCAGCAGGTTTGGCACCAGTAAAATGGAGTCACTTTAAGTCAAAGCTCTATAGAATATTTGAAAATGAGAACAGAGACATCTGTGTCTACCCTCCAAGTTAAACCAAGGGCTGTAGGCATGGACTCCACACCCATTTGCTAGCTGCATATTATGTTCAGAATCACCAGGATAAGGAGTCAACCTCTGCCCTACATCTGCCCAGAGGAGTGTGTAGCCCGCAGCCAGAGCCCCACAGACTGTGCTAGATGAGACTGGGTCACCCAAAGAGGTCAGGCAGAAGCATAGAAATCATTTACTGGAGATCAGATCCGTACTCTGCAGCCATAGGAAGCAAGTTGAGAAGTGTCTCGCTCGCTGCTGGCCTGCTACCCTGAACCACATCCTTACCGCGACTGAGTTATTTGAACTGGGTTCTCCTTTGAACTCAGGTGCAAAGCCTGTTCATACTTGCCATAAAGGGCATTGAAAGGCTTCAGAATCTTCATGTATAAGTCTGTTTGCTCCTTTTATGTTTCCACACAGATATAAAAGACATGTGGGTAAGCTAGAGGTCAGAGACCCAGCGATATGAACCATGAGAGGCAACGCCTGGTTTTAAACCAGGAGCCCTAATACGTGAAAACGTACAGCCGGGGCCTCTGTGCCCAGGTGGGGGCATTGGGGTGAGTCCTGGCCTGCAGACAGCATGGAGCCGCCTCCACTGGGAAAGGAGGATGGCCCTTTCGGTTGATAATTAGGGCTTCGGTTACTACCCTGACACCTTAGCCTTTTTCGAGATCTGACCTTGGGGTAGGATGTTTCAAGTGTACCTGTCCTGTTGGTGCCTCCTGTGAGCCCGGCCAGCAGAGCAGGGCTGGTAAAGGCTAACTGAGCCCAATGGGCCTCACACCACTCAAGTTGAGGCACTCTGAGCATTCTCTTTAGGACCATCTACTCTCCAACACCAGGACAGTATTTAGCAAATAGTATATTTCAAATTTACAAAAAAGTTACCCAGAAAAGGTGTGAAGAATTCCCATATAACTTTTGCCCAGATTCACACTACTTTCTGTTTTGTGCCATTTACTTTATCAATCTTTCCCTCTGTCTCCTGTCTACCTATCTAGTTAGCTATGTTTTTTTTTTTTTCCTGAATCATCATTTTAGGGTAAACTGATGATGTTGTACCTCTTTAGCTTTATTTCAACATGAGTTTCCTAAGAACAAAGACTTTCTTTTACATAGCCACAGCAATTGTTTTCCTCAACCCGGGATCATCATGGGTGCTTTAAGCGTTGTAGGAAAGATGAGCATTTACTTAGAAGGGCCTGCTAGATGCCAGGTGGTGCACCAGAGTGCTTACATCACAGCATTTCATCTTCTCAACAGGCCTGTGGAATCAGTTTTTTTCTGCTAGTTTCACAAACCGTGTGGAAAATTCAGTACATGGCCCACAGATAGTTACAGGAAGCAGAGACACAGGGTTGAGTCTAATTTGCCCACCATCCTGACCTCAGTGCCTGGAGTCTATAAAGCATGAACCTGGGTGGGTCTGTCCTGAAAGAAGCCCTGGTCACGTGTCTCTCTAGTGCATCCCTGTGCGTCTGTCTGTTAGCTCTTTGCTGGCACCATGGCAGCAGTCATCAGGGGGCAGCGGAGCTGGTAAACAGGGTACACACAGCTTCAGCACTGTAAGGATGCAGTCACTGCC
>PVJX010006173.1:0-79730 GCA_004027295.1 Dolichotis patagonum
AGGAAACTAATACAGATGTTCAATTACCACAGTTCTATATCACCATCTAATGATCAGTGGTTTGAAACTAGTATTTTGAAAAGACTGTTTAGATGAACTAACATTAATCAGCTCTCTTCTGACAAAGGCATGTGTGTCTGTGGCGGAAGCAGTGATTTTGGTACTCTTTACATATAGTTAAAACATTACCATTTTCCTTGGTGGCCACGATGTGCTGCCTTACCACAGGGCTGAAGGTGACAGAGCCAAGCAGCCATGGACTGAAACTTCTAAAACTTATAGCCTGAGAGACGCAACAAGGCAGACTAGAGGAGGCGTAGCATCACTCAAGGCAAGACATTCACTTAAGTATAGATATCTGATGTAGTGGAGGCACTTACACCCTGGAGCAGAAAACGAATCTTAGAAGATGATCTACTTAGATCAAACCAATTATCCGGGTCCCTGAAAGGGGAAACGGTGCCAGCACAGCAGGCCCGCACCAGCCTCACCCAGTTCCCATGGGGAGCAGCCACAAGTGTGCCGAATGGCCTGATGGGATGAACTAGCACCACAGAGGCCAGGCTCTGGGACAGGCTGCATTGGTTGTCCCTGTCTCCCTACTTCCACCACCCCCAAACACTGGGGACACTACATCCCTGCAGTATGCACTCAGGAGCTCCATCAAAAGCTCAACAGTGGGCAAGGGAAGCCCTCCCCAACTCAAGTAGAAAGAGGAGAATGGGGCAACGGTGCCCACCCCCCCACCCCAGGGTCCTACCATGGATCACACTGACGAGTGGGTAGGGTGGGATTGATCACTCATTGAGCCTTCCATTTCCTGTGTGAGGAGGAAATGCTAAACAGTGATCATCTTCATGCTCAGGAATGAGGGGTCTTTCTAACCCACACCTGAGAACCACGGCAGATTCTGCTTGCTGGCTAGAAAGGCCAATTCTTGAAACTTATCCCACAGTCTGGCAGAGATTGAAGACTATGGCTAAAAACGCCCGACACAAAACCAGAATTAAGGCGAGATCCAAGAAAACTTGCACACCTCACCAGACATGGAAGAGAAACTGGCAGCACAGATTTGCACTGCACCTGACAGTGGAGAAGTGGGAACTGCAAGTTTGTTCTTTTGTTGGAGTGTTTGATCTGGGGTCCCACTGGAGTTTTGTTTATTTTTGTTTTTTATACTTTGATGTAGTTATTTTCTTTCTCTTCTATTCCTTTTCTCCAATTCTTGCTTCTGTACTAATATTTTTTGCTAGTTTCTCCCACTTTTAAATTCAGTGTTTTCTCCTATACTGTTCTTTCAGTGTTTCCTATCTTCTCTCATATTAACCTTCTGTCCTCCATCTTCTATTCTTTAGTACTTCCTTACTTTACCTAGGCCCCTCACTCTTCCCTGCCCCTCCCCACCTTACAGATGCACAAATACATCCACAGGTTCCAACCACCTCACAGCTTTCCTCAATCCAAAAGTATACGCCCCCCTTCATCCCAGCCTCACAAATAATATCCTCAATATTCCCCTTTACTCCAAATATAAAAGGCCTCCAACTATTCCTGCTCCTACCTACCTCTCTGCCACATGACTGTCAGCTCTCTTTCACCCCTCCCTCACCTTCTCCTTCTATATCTGAGTCACTGCTAAAAGCAGAACAGTGTAGACTAGCGGTGGTGAACCTATGGCATGCATGCTGTTTTTGTTTTTAAGACAAAGGTATTAATGTATGAGTTGTTTCTAAGCTAAAACCTCAGTATTCAGGTTTAACTGCAGTGTTGGCACTTTACGATAAATACATGGGTTTTTGGTTGCTGTTTGGGAACTTGTCTCTAAAAGGTTCGCCATCACTGGTATAGACTGTAACGAGGACAGCGAAAGGGTGCATGTGTAAAGCATGGTTGAAGACATGTAAGTGCTATATAATTACATCTGTTGATGCTGTTTTAACTAGTAGCAATTCTCTTATCACAACACAGTGACAGGGTCAAAAACAGTAAAACTAAATAGGTGAAGGGGTGAACAGTCTCTTTGTACAAAAATAAAAAGCCATGAACACATCACTAGAAGGCAAAATATAACTAAAAAGATCTTCACATCAACTGTCATCTCTCTCCACTCTACTTTGACCAGCACCAAAAAAATAAAAAACAAAAAGAAAAAAAAGAGACTAAGAGATGGAAAGACAGACAGACAGAAACAGAAACATGGGAAAACAGGCAACAAATCTCCCCAAGAACTTCTAACTATAGTGGCAGTCATGGTGGTACATACCTATAACCCCACTCGGAAGGGTTATTAAGAGGGTTGCCATGAATTTGAGACTAGCCTGACTACATGGTGAGTTCAAGGCCAACCAGAACTACAAAGCTGTTGGGGACCACAAATTCATAATGGGTAATTTTGCATACTTCCCCAAGGGATAAATGGAGGTCTGGGTGTATGACATCACCCTTTTGAAAGACTTCCTTTTAACTCTTTTGGGATAAGCCATCCTCTCCCATCCATGAACACTAAACTACTGAAGATTAAAAAGAACACTCCAGGCAACCCTCTTGGGACCCCCCCCCACAGAAACTTTCTTTCTCTCAATAAATACCTCTGCTCTAAAAAGAAAAAAAAACAGAGCAAGTACCTTCTTATCCACCCTCTTCAGTTATCCCTTTTCTGCTGAGTCATTGACCTCTGAATCTTCCTCCAACCTAAAGGTTAACTGGAGTTAGGACTCTGTCTTTCCAGGGACTTTTACAGAGTAAAACCATGGGTTCAAGGTAGGGGAAGACTGGGAGCTCACAAAGCAGATGGGCATAAGGTAGGACATAACTATAGTTAGCCAATAAGATCAATAGTTCAGGTAAAATTGATTACATTAGGGACAAATGGGGAAGCCAGTCACATAGAAAGCGGACATTCTTACAGAGTAGTGACTCTTTCCTAGAGGGATGGTAACTATTTAGGGTATTAATCCTCAGGACATAGGTGCATTTGTATGGTCTTTTGTCTTGAGGCCTGGTTCACAGCAGGAGGTGTCAGCTTTCCCAGCAGCTTCCAGGTGTCAGCCAGCACTGGTTCTATTGAGGACCCATTTCTATCTCACTGCCTACAATATTTCTGACTAACTCAGCTGCCTGCTACACCACGACATATCCTTGTCAAAATCCTAGATGTCTAATGAGAAGACAGAAGCAAAGAGTGTGGTAATGCACATCTATAATCCTAGCACTAGCACAGCTGAGGTAAAAGGATTGCCATGAGTTCAATGCTAGCCTGAACTATACCAAGACCCTGGCTGAAAAGAGAAGAGACAAGATGAGACAATTAAAATGGAAACAGTAGAAACCCAGGAGCAAAAGCAATCCTGGCCAACAAGAGTGAAACGGTAGGCATCACTATCTGCATGACTCCAGTGATAAACACAGCTCCGCACTGGCACTGAAACAGACATGTGGACCAAGGACACAGAACAGAAGATGCAGAAACAACCCCAGACATACTTAGCTGTTTGGTCATTGACAAAGGGGTCAAAAACACATGTGGGAGGAAAGACAGCCTCTTCAAAATCATAGTGGGAAAACTAGCTACCTACATGCAGAAGACTGAAACTAGATTCATGCCCGTCACCATGTACGCCACTAACATCAAAATGAATGAATGATCTAAATTGTAAAACAGAAACAATCTACTAAAAGATAAAGTTGGTAAAGGTCTTAAAGTCATAGGTATAAGTCAAAGACTTTCTGGACAGAACCCAATGACCTACAAAATAATACCAACAACCAACAAATAAAATCGTGTCAAATAATCCTCTGCAAAGCAAAGGAAACAACCAAACAGTATGAAGAGACTATCTACAGAATATGAAAAAGATTTGCCAGCTACATCTTGGACAGAGGACTAGGGGATAGGGAAAAGAACAAAAAATGATGAAAGGTATGGCATGTACCCAAAATAAATGTAACCATCACATATTACAAATATGAACTAAAAAGCCTAATAAAGAAAATGAAGAGAGATCTAAGGACAGACAGTAGGAAAAGAAAAGAGAATAAACAGAATCAAGACTGGGAGGCTCAGGCAGGAAGATCACCACAGTTCAAAGCCAGCCTGAACTATGCAGCAACATCATGTCTCAAAAAAACAAAAAAGAAAACAAAGAATCAAGACACAGTGTGTTAGGTATATGCACTTAGTTCTTAAAATGTAACATTACATGCAACAAACACACTATAGTTATAATATAATAAAATAAATATATAATACAAGCTCCACAGAAACTGGATATAATTTTTATTTAAAAATATTGCATAGTTACAAAAGTAGATGTTCCAATCATACAAACTATTTTATATACAGTGAGTGTGTGTGTGTATATACCCACCCACACACCCCTATTTAACTTTGCCTTGTCGTTTCATTTCTTTATTTGAGTAAAAAGAAGTATACTTTCCTTATTCAGGAGATTTCTGATGTTGTAATAATTACCTAAAAGAAAAAAAAAATTAAATGTTTCCATAGAAGTCATTTCTTTTTTGAGTATTTAGTCATCATCTGACAGAATACATAACACAAAAGAAAAACAATTCACCTAATTCAAAGTAATTTTATTTAACTCCACGAACTCAAAAGATGCAAGAGTTAACTGCTACCTATTAAATCAGACATGGCTTGAGAGATTACAGAAGCTTGTATCATTCTGTAACAAACACCTAGAATGCAGGAAAAGAACATCTCTTTCTGAAAGCAATCTATATGAAATCTTTGGAATTGTTGCAGATTCTCCTAAATCAGATACATATGTTTTTTCATTTATAATGAAGCAGAAAAGGTACAGGTTAAATAAAATTTTAAAACCTCTTAATTTTAAAAAGGCAGTGCTGGATATGATGGTACATGCCTGTAATCTAACAGCTCTGGAGGCTAAGGCAGGAGGATCATTGAGAGTTCAAGGCCAGCCTGGGTCACATAGTTAGTTCAAGGCTAGCCTGTACTACAAAGTGAGACCCTTCTTCTTCTTCTTTTTTTTTTTTTTTTTTGGTACTGGGGATCGAACTCACGACCTTGCACTTGCCAGGCTAAATCCCCAGCCCGAGACCCTTCTTCAAAAAAACAAAAAACGAAAACGTAAATAAAAAGGCAAATGGTACTATTAATAACGAGGTAATTAATAGCAAAAGTGAAATACAGATGGATGGCATTATATATGGTAGGTTTTTAATCATTAAGAATTATTGTTGTGATTTTCTATACATTCAAAATTGATAAAGCTTAACCAAGTTAATAAAGTATTCGGGGTCAGGCATTTAGCTCAGTGGCATAAACACCTGCCTGGCAAGTGCAAGGTTGTAAGTTCGATCCCTGGTACCTAAATAAATAAATAAATAAAGCATTCACAATAATGCTAGCACATACTAAAAACTATGAAAACAGCTACTGTTTTCTCCCTCCTTTAGAGTTTAAGTTTTACAAGTGTAAAATTTTTTTGTGTTTTATTCACTCATTTATCCCTTTTATAGTAAATCTTGGCCATAGTAAAACCCTTACTCTTATTTGTTGAATGAGTAAATTAAAAAATTCTTTCCAATGACATGTTCATCAGTATACTGTTCTGTATCTTTAAAATAACCCACCAGAAACACATGGAGTATATAATGTCTTAGAGAGATGACATGGTGAAAATATATTCTGGAATACAATATACCATTTAGTATTTTACATTCAATAATAAATGACTTTTAGTCTTCATGTATAAAAATACTAACGCCTATTGATAAAACAAAACAAAACAAAAATGTACCAAACAGTGCTGGTATTGGTCATATCATACTTTGTTTTGAGCACTGTAGCTTCCATTTTCATGATATATGTGAGTAACTATACTATTTCAACTATGTGAAGTAAAATGTCTATAGTTATTCTTACCTGAAGGAACATAGAAGGAATCCCCAGTAGATATTATATAAGGTGTTTCATGTAAGGTACACAGAAGGTCACCAACATTAACGTAAAAAACCTATAAAATTAAAATAAAAATCTCATTTCAAATTAAACCAAATATACTCCAAAAACTATTAAAGGAAATACAGTAGGCAGAACAGTGACCTCCCATAGATATCCATGTGCTAATCTCTAGAACCTGTAAACATACTACATATTACACACTAACAGGACCCTGAGATAGAGAAATTGTTCTAAGTTTTCCAAATGTGTTATATATAATCACATGAGCCCTTAGAAATAAAAAACTTTCTACTGGAAGCAGAAAAATGAGGCAGAAAAGAAGAATCTGAAGCATAAAAACAGTCTTTCACTATAGACAATTATAAAGACAGAAGACCATAAGCCAAGAAATGCATATTTCTGGAATCTAAGGATACCCTGATTAACAGCTACTGATCAAATGAGAACCTCAACCTTACAGCCTGATGGAACTAAATGTTGCCAACCATATAAATAAAAGTGCAAGAAATAAATAGCAGGTTTATCTGAGTCTCCAGAAAAGGATACACACTTGCCAAAATCTTGATTCCATCGCTAATCATATAGGAAATGCAAATCAAAATCATCCTAGTAAAAATAGTTATCAAAAACACTAAAGATAGCAAATGTTGGCAAGGATGCAGAGAAAAGAGAATCCTTGCACACTGTTGGTAGGAATGTATGTTACTACAACCATTATCGAAAACAGTACTGAAGTGCCTTAGAAATTAAAAGTAGGGGTAGGGTATACAGCTCAGCAGGACAGTGCCTACCTGGTAAGCACAAAGTCCTGAGTTCAATTTCCAGTACAAAAAAAAAAAAGGAAAAGTAGATCCACTGTAAGATCCAGCAATCCCACAATTGGGTATATATCTAAAGGAAACTAAATCAGTATGTCAAAGAGACATGTGCACTCCCACCTTCACTGCAACAATGCTAAAAGAATAGCCAAAAAAATGTATAACAGCCTCAGTATCCATCAACTTGTTAGTCAAGAAAATGTTACAAATGTACCATGGAGTTCTACTCAATATGAAAAGAAAAGCATTATGGCATTATGAATGAAACCAGAGATCACCATGACAAATATAATCGGTCACACTCAGAAAGACCAGTACTATATGATCTCACTCATTTTTTAAAATGCTGATCTCAACAAAGTTGAGAGCAGAATGGTCTTTACCAAAGGTAGTGGAGTGGATACTGCATTATATTTACCTAAAAGAAAGAAATCTCAGTACACTACTGCACAATGAAGTTACTATAGATAACAATGAGGTATTATATATCTCAAAAAGAGGAAAGGTTTTAGATGGTTTTAGTCATTAAAGAAATAATGAGTCCAGTGTGGTGGTATACTCCAGTAATCCCAGCACTTAGGAGGCTGAGGTAGAAGGATCACTTCAAACCACACAGTGAGTTGAAGGCCAGTCTGAACTACAGTGAGACCTTGTCGAAAAGAAAAGAAAAGAAAAGAAAAGAAAAGAAAAGAAAAGAAAAGAAAAGAAAAGAAAAGACAAGACAAGACAAGACAAAACAAAGAAATGAACATTTGAGGAGATAAATGTTTTATCTGATTTAAACATTATGCAACATATATACATGTATCAGAACATCACAAATTACCCCGTTAATACATATCATTTTTATGTACAATTTTTGCCTTTGTTAAAACTTAAGCATGATTCAAATGAATATTTACATTGTAAAAAAAGATTCTGAAACACAGAAGTTGAATAAATGATAAACTCTCATGCACACTAAACATCAAAAACCTGCCCAACCGACAGCCGACTTCATCTATTCTTCATTTTGAAATAAAACCCAGGATAACTCATTTATTAATATTTCAGAGTATACTGAAATATTGTTTTTAAATATATTGCCATATTGTTATCACACCTAAAAATAAATGCATATTTAATAGTCAATACTCAAATTTGTCTTTTGGGGGAGGGGGGTTTACCAGAAATCGAACTCGTGACCTCAAGCTTGCCAGGCAAGTGCTGTGCCACTGAGCTATATCCCTGGTCCTTCTGTGTCTTAAGTGTCATATTTTTAAGAGTTTGTTTATGTTAGGATCCAAATAAAAGCTGCACATGGCAACTGGTGACATCTTTCACTCAATGCTGCAGGGAGCAGTTTCTGGAGATGTACTGCTTGTCATGACTGGAGCTGTCTCCCTCACCCCAGCAGAACCAGGAAAGCTTCTAAGCATCCTACAATGAAAACAACTACAAGAAAATACTCTTCAGGGCAAACCTTAATAGCACTGTGAATAAACAATGGATACACAGTTCTGACCGTTTCTCACCCTCATACAGTTTATTTATTAAAACCATGAAGCAATTTATCATAAAAAGCTTTACACAGCTGTATCCTGCTGTTTGTATTGCCAGGTATCCTGATTAATCATGTATAAACTGTTTTTGGTCTATAGCCTGATCAGATTCTGGTTCTGACTTCACATTTCTAAGGAAATACGAGAGATAAAACTACTTTTAGATAATAGCAGCCTAAAAGTCTTGTGCTGGCATATTTACTTTTCTGCACTTCACACCTCTTAACTTTTGTATTTTCTATTTTTTTAATCTCTTTTTGCTCTCCAAAGTTCCACAATCAGCGCTCAGACTTCAGGTGTTAATTATCTGTGGCTTGATTGATCTGCCTGGGGGGAAGTCTCCTGGGGACAGAATGAGGGCTCCACCTCGGAGCTTCCCCTCCCCTCCGTGGCTTAAGAGGTCTGCCACTGCTACTCTTTCTTGTGCAGATTCTCCAGCATTGCGCCTTAACAAGTTGTTGCCCTATGCTAGTTTTCCGATTTGTCCTTCGCCATTTTTTTCAGAACCATGTAAACGTGCTTCATGTTTTCTTAAAAAGTAAAAATATTTCACTATTAAAAGAAAAACTAACTTTCATTAGAAAAAAAAGGGCTACTTGGAGCAAAAATCAGCTACAAGGAGGGCAGTATAGCTCAGTGGCACAGTGTCTGCTTGGCAAGTGTGAGGTCCTGTGTTTGATTCCTGATACAGAAACAAAACAAAACAAAACAAAACAAAACAAAACACAAAATCAGCTACAACTACCCAGTAAAATCTTATTTTTCTACATTTTCATAGTTTTGTCATTTACAATTTAAAGTTCTCCAAAAAAAGGTAAGAAATTTTTTATTTTGCACATTGGTTAATGTTATCCCAAAAATTTAATAGGGTTAATCTTCAAAATAATGTGCTTAAAATAATTTTAAAATACTCAAAACAGTGCCTGGAGCTCATAAGGCCCATATAACTTCATTATATTACACAGTATGATTTATTCCATTATTAAGTCAAAATAAAAATACAACATTTTCTTCTTGCAGCATGGTACTTATATTACTTATAATCAATGTTACAATAAATACAATTTTCTTCCTAACTCTTAAATTATTATATTACAAAAAACTTTTAGCAATAACATGCATAGCTCACAGGTATTAGCCAGGTTAATTGCTTTGAAATATTTTATTATTAAAATTTCCAAGGAAAAAGACATAAATTTGTGTGTGTGTGTATATATATATATATATAAGATAGCTAAAATGACTATACAAATCATTAATAGTTCTTGGAAAAGAACAATTATATGATTAGATCAATGTTACATGTCTATATCTGATAATCTAAGCAACCCTTCTGAAGGTAACAATATGCAACATTACAATCATTGTCAAATTCCTATCATATTTTCTAAACCTATCCTGTTATTGTTTTGGGTTTGTTGTTTGTTTCTTTTGCTTTTTGTTTTTCTTTTCTGTATGTTTTTCTCTTTAAAAAAATTTTCCTCTGTATAATAAAAGCATTAGAGATTAATGGTTAACTGTTAGCATTTCAATAGATACTTGTCATAATATTTATCGTCAATATTATTTTCTTATTTTATAGGGGCTATTGCTTTAAAAAATATAATTTTTACTCTTTTAACTAAAACCTGGAACTCTATAATATTTCAAGATTAGATTCCCCAAAGCTGGGCATGAGGCAGGAGGATCACTGTGAATTCAAGGTAAATTGAAGGTAAATTACAGAGTGCTTTCAAGGCCAGTCTGAACTATATAGCAAGATCCTATTTAAAAAAAAAAAAAACAAAAACAATTAGATTCATTAATATTTTTAAATTATTTAAACTAGGGTTCTACTGTAGCAGGCAAGTGAGTTAGTCAAATATTATAGGCAGTGAGATTGGGCTAGGTCCTTAATAGAGCCAGTGCTGACACCTGGTAACTGCAGGGAAGCTGACACCTCCTGCTGTGGACTAGGCCTCAAGACAAAGGACCATACAAATGCACCCATATCCTGAGGATTGACACCCTAAATAGTTCGCATCCCGCTAGCAAAGAGTTACAGCTCCAAGAATGCCCGCCGCTTGCTGCGTAACTTGCTTTGCTTTCCCATTTGTCCCTAATGTAATCAATTTTACCTGAACTATTGATCTTATTGGCTAACTATAGTAATATCCCACCTTATGCCCATCTGCTTTGTGAGTTCCCAGTCTCCCCCTACCTTGAACCCATGGTTTTACTCTATAAAAGTCCCTGGAAAAGACAGAGTCCTAGGCAACCCGCTTGGGACCCCCTTCTGTCTCTCTCCAGAGAGGAGCTTTCTCGCAATAAAGATATTCCACTCTTCACCTCTGTTGTTCCTAAAATTCATTCTTCGATTTTAGAAAACACAAACTCGGACATTAGTAGGTTGGGAGTTTCATTCTCCTATATCACTACTTATATTGTAATACATTACTCTTTACTCTATGTGCCTTTTCCTTTCCATCTCAATTTGTCTTTCCTTGGTTAATATAAACTCAAGAGTTTGATGAATTTTATTACTCCTTTTTGAGCTTAATTTTCTTCTTAAAAAGAATTATTTTGAATGCAATGCTTTAATAATTTAGGATTTAAGATTCCTGAAATGTTGCATATGCACTGTTAAGCATTCACAAAATTCAATGTTTTTCAACTGCACTTTCAACTCAACTTTCAAGTTTATTTTCATACACTCATTCCCCAAGCCAATGCTGCAAAGGCACCGTGTATATCTCCAATGGGAGACAAAATAAGGGGGAGCGAGACTGGATGACTCACCTTAAATACCATCATAACTTTGTCAGTACTGTTACTTAATGAAACTACTGTTAAGCCTGACTTAGTACCACTAACTCTTTCAGTGAGTGCTTAAAGTCTCCTAATTTGTTTCTTAACTGCATGAGAGAAAAAGGAATTAGACCTAGTCTGTACATTCCCTTACAGCTCTAAAATTCTAATGCTTTCTTTGCAAGCTTATATTCTAAGATTCCTTTAAG
This sequence comes from Dolichotis patagonum, assembly GCA_004027295.1. Taxonomy (NCBI): domain Eukaryota; kingdom Metazoa; phylum Chordata; class Mammalia; order Rodentia; family Caviidae; genus Dolichotis; species Dolichotis patagonum. The sequence continues at coordinate 11,303 of PVJX010006173.1, forward strand.
TAAAAACCATTCCTTAAGCCTCTGAATCTCAAGACTACAGTGGTATGCATAAAAACATGTTCTTTTAAAGAACCACTGGTTAGTTGTGTCTCTAAGCTCAGTTAACAAAAAACAATTTCTCTGCAGTTCAGTTAGAGTAATTTGTTACTAAGGAAATATTTTAATGACTCATCAAATCCAATAAATCAGTTTTACATAGAGCAAAACATACATGAAGAAATATACTCACCAGTGTATCTTCACCGACATGTTGCTTTCCTTTTTCTTCATAGGGTCCTAGTATCAACCTTCCAGTAGAAAAAAACGGTGTATCCAATGTTTTATATACTTTCAACTCGCCATGCTCAACAAAAAATTGGTATGTATCTCGTGGCCTTATAAGATCTAAGGAAAATATAGTTATATAAAAAATAAAGCAAGATATTCAATAATGTAACATGTGAAAATATATAAAATAAAGAGTAGTTTTTACATATAAATCCTGTCTTAGAAATTACTTAAGATGGGCCTGAGATTTCACTTGGCAGTTCAAGTGCCTGCCTAGCAAGTGCAAGGTGGGGATTCCCATCCCTGGCACCAAAAAGAAAAGAAAGAAAAGAACATTGATCTTGGAGTTGGAATGCCAGAGATCAAATCACGCCTCTTTCTTATAGACTTGTACAACCTTAGACAAGTTACTTAAGCACTCTTTGTATCGTATTTCCTTTTCTTAAAAATGAATAATGGTTAATCTGTGTTAAAGAGTTACTGCATCAAGGAGTTAATATGTATAAACTAAAAACAGTCTGCCACAAAGCGCTATGTTATAGTCTTAGCATAACAATTTAAGAGCATTATTTCTATTGTGGCTAAGATGGAAAATAAATTAGCTGAGACACAAGAATTCTATCCTTAAAAGTTTAATAGCCCATAATAAAAATGACAATAGATTATTTTCTGGTTGCTAGGCTGATGATTAAATAACACGATCTTTATTCATGAGGTAAAACTACAAAGAGTTGTTAGAAATTATGATTTCACTGTCAAACAAACTTTCCTCTTATTTATCGATCTTTCTGGACTTTTAATCATCAGATTCTAACTCCATTTTGCTGGATATCTGGGAATGTTAGTTATCTCACAGACACAAGGATATAGAAAAATGCACAGATTTTTTAAACAGACAGAAAGTTAATTCCTAACAACACTCAAATTTTTTAACCTGGTAGAGTTCATTTTTACACTAAACAAAACTCTATACTTCTACCTTTATTGCCAAATAATCTTAATAAAGAAAAAACTTTGCTCTCCAACTGTGGTGTTATACACCTAGCATTTCTCCCAGCATTGGAGAAAGTAAAGCAGGAAGATCACTACGAGTTTAAGGCCAGCCTGGACTACATAGCAAAAGCCAGACTCAAAAAAAAAAAAAAAAAAAAAGGGAAAGATGGGAGGAAGTACAAGCTTTGCTAAGATGTTGAAGTGTCATATGGAACCTATTTCAAAGTCAAAATTTTAAGTGGGGATACTATTACGGTCTTCCTGGTTTGACCTATTTGTCCTTTCATTCAGACAAACAGTGCTTAGTACTGACTAGAAGAGTCAGTAGAAATGTTAAGATATTTACATATTTGCTACATATAAATAATGCTCAGTTGTTTAATACATGAGGATAACCGAAATACTCACTCCTCCATAGCTCATATTTTGCCCTCCTATGGCCTTCCAGAAACTAAAGTTTAATACTTAGGTAAGCCAGGGCGAGGGCTCTAGGACCCTGAACTACCCTTAAGGTTAAAATGGGGTTGGCATCTGTACAGCTGATTAATGCCCTCTACATTCATCCTCACAAAAGTTTCCCATCCCAAGTACCATCCACTGAAATCTGTAGACAACACTGAGTAGCGCTCCCTCCAGTCCCTGTCTGGGTGCTGCCAGCTAGCGTGCTATAATTTCCTACAGACAGCCCCTGCCACCATGTGTCCCTGATCCAAGTAAGCCTGGGTGTTTGGGTGAGACAACATTCCTAATGATTAAGGCAGCATTTGTAGTCCAAAGGACAAAACAGCCTATGTCCCTGTAGGTTATCTGCCATCAAATCTCCCCTAGGGTCAGTTTCACATAGGCTACTGATTGGCATGGGTTATTAGTGCTGAAAAATCTGGAGAAAGAGAAAGGATGTAGGTCAGTCAACAAGCCAACAGTTTGTTCTCTTAGCTGTTGTTAAATTTTCAGAATCATTTCTGATCTTACCCATGAGAATAATCTCTTTTGTTTCTGGGTCCTTTACTTGCGTTGGCTGGAAAGGATCTCCTATGGGTACATCCAAATTTAGCACTAGTTCACTTTCTGCAAAACAAATACCAATGAAATACAAACTATTTAAAATTCTGCTTAATCATAAAAAAAAGCCCAGTACAAAACACAGCTACTGACAAGTTGTAGCAGAAAACTGTCAGGGACTTAATAGTCTCTTCTTGTTTATATACAACCAATAAATAAATTGTAATTAAAAAACAATGATTTAAACAGAAGCAAACACTCAAACTTCCTATTTTCTATAAGGCCATTAAAGCACATCAACTCTTAAACTCTTACATCATCGAAAGGGTAAATAATGTTCTGCATACTCCCTAAGAGAGCTGGAATTATGCAATGAACAGTAAAAAGAATTCAATTAAAATGTCTCTCTCTCTCTCTCTCTCTCTCTCTCTCTCTCTATATATATATATATATATATATATATATAAAAAGAGAGGGGAAAAGGAAGTGCTCTAAAGCATATAACTGCATGTATGTTTAAGTGTGTAAGATAGATGACCACATTACTGTTTGTTAAGATTGTTGAGCAGAACTGTTAACAGTCTCACTGTTTGAATGTCTACTTTGTATGCTTTAATTCTGTAACTTAAACAACTATTTCCAAGGATGACAGTATATAACTTATCAAGTGGCGGATTTCTTAGTGTTTTTGTTTTTGTTTTGTTGTTGTTCTTTTATTTTTTGCCTTTGGAATTCTGTATTGTTGCTACCCTTTTTCTGTTTTCTTTGGTTGTTTTCTTTTTCTCTTTAAATAAAATTTAAAAAAAATTTTTAAAAATGTCTATGATAAGCAGTTTGGGTATGAAGTTTCTTTTACCTTACCTTGAGTCATTTACTAAAAAGGAAATGCTTTATGCAACACTATAAATGATTTTTTAAAAGGATAAAATTAGCTTACTTTCAAAATTTGAAAAGAAATGCACATTAAAAAGTAAATTTTACCTATAGCATTATGTCTGCAGTTTTTAAGAGAGAAATTCCAAACTGCACAGGGCTACTTTTTCAAAGTACTGTATCATCTAAAATAAAATATAAAGGTTACTTTTGGAATAAGTTCATACTTCTTTCAATGTTATCGAGACAAATCCTTTTCCCATCATCTATTTTGTTGACTTTTCCCACATTTCCTTTTGCCTTCTTTTTAGTCGTTACTGTTTCTGGGGATAGTATTCCACCAATCACAAATCCTCCTGAAATATAACAACAAGAAATAATACATCTGGGAAAGTAAACAGCTTAAAACAAAACACTTTAAGTACATTTCCTTTCATAGCAGCAAAGAAAATACTACTGTTACTACGTTCTATAGCTAGTAATTCAAGTAATGCAAATAATAGCCAATTTCACCTGATTTTTGTCACCTTAAATCTGGAACTACTGACAGAAAGAAATATGATTGAATGGACCATTACTTGCTTCAAATCAACAGTCATCAGTGGAGGGTTTAAAAAAAAAGGCAAAGGCAAATGAAGTCTAAATAGTGTCAGCCACATTTCAGTGTCCTTTAGTTTAGTAAAGGCAAGAAATTACTTTAAGAGAAAATAGACTTCCTTTCTTGCCTACCTACTATTATTCTGTAGGAAAATATGATAAGAAAAAATGAGTAAAGTTAATTTTCTCGTGTTCTAACCTGATCTTCATTTTATCCAATCAGAAGCCTTGTTAGATAATATTAAAATAACAATGCAAAGTCACAGACTCAAACAGCTACTAAAGAGGGCAGAAGAAAAATCAGTATCTCTATAGCTATCAGACAAAGCTGGATTTGAATCTATTCTTGTAACATGTTTAGGGGTTGATGACTAAATGAAGGAGTATATGTAAATATATAAGACAAAACCTGGCACATGGTAATCACACCTAAGTAACAGCAATCCATATTACTTTTTAACTAACAGAGATTATAGTGTAAATTAGATTTTACCTGATGCTGTTTCTTGATAATCTATTCGCTCCCCTCGCCAGTATTCCAAAGGTTTTGAACGTATTCTCTTGGTCCTGCGAACACCTGGTGTGTTGGAAGGTAACACTGTAGAAGGGTGTAAGATGAAAAGGTACATTTGTAAATGTTTACTTGGTTAAGACTTAGTACTGGAAAAGTATTTTCAGAATTACATTTTAGAATGAATATTTCTAGACAAAAAACTAGAAAAAAATGTGTGATGATAATTTTAAAAATGGAAAACTTAGGCCTCTAGATTGGCAAATACATGAAATCTGACAATACCCAGGGCTGACAATGTTAAAAGTACCATATATTAAATACTTTGTTAAGCTAGATTATCAAACTCCTATGTCCTTTTCGTTTTTGGTTTTTTTTTTTTTTGGTACCGGGGATCGAACTCACGACCTCACGCTTGCCAGGCAGGCACTTAAGCCACTGAGCTAAATCCCCGGCTCCTATGTCCTTTTCTATTTTTTGTTTGCTGGTGCCACCCAACCTGAAAGTGGTTTCTTAAAATCTGCATTCTGATTCTGGGAAGATGGCGAAACAGTAAGCATCAAAGTAAAAAGCCTGTCAGAGAGAAACAGCCCAGATGCTGGAATGTAGCATTCTGGAGAAGATTAAAAGGAAAGAAATAGATCCCCTTGACACAGGAAGAAATTAAAGTGACAAAGAAAAGAAAAGAAAAGAAAAGAAAAGAAAAGAAAAGAAAAGAAAAGAAAAGAAAAGAAAAGAAAAGAAAAGAAAAGAAAGCAAAGAAAAGAAAAAAAGAAAGAAAAGAGAAAAAAGAAAAGAAAAAAAAATTAAACAGAAGGTGGTAGCCAGCTGCACTTTCACTGGAGCCAGTCCCACTGTGTGCTGCCAAGTGCCACTGGAATCCGGAGATGCTCGGTCACGGTGAAGTTGGGGGTTGGCAAGCCCGAAGGCTTCAGCGGGAGGGCACAGTGGCAGCGGGGAGCAGTGGACCAGAGAACTGCACTGGCTCGCAGTGAGTGTGGGGGACTCAGTCTTCCTGCTGGAGTGGATGATTGGCCAGGCGCCATTTTGGAGTTGGGCAGGATAAGCCCGGAACTAGCACCGCAGCCGGCTTCATTCAGCCACTCCTGTGCGTGATCCAATAGCCAAAGCCAAGTTTTCCTTAAAGCTGTCCCTAACCAACCCAAACCATGTGGCACACACTAACTGGTGAAGACTCCCAGTGGTTAACCAGCTCAGAAGGGGTGAGCCAGCCTGCCCTGGCCCTGCTTATACTCCAGTGGTCACCAGCAGATTGGGGAAAGCAGCAATCCCTAGCCAGCACACTTCAGAGTAATTATAACAGGAAGCACAGGAACCCCATTACCCACTTGTCTGGAAGAAACCAGGAACATGACAAGTGGAAAAAACAAAAGGCAGTCTCCGCCCTCCAAGCCAAGCAGTACTGGCCCAGGAGAGGTAAACACAGAAGCGATCAGGAGTTGTAACTCGTAGTTTCTGAAGAAACAGCATTTGATATAAAGAAACAACTTCGTGAAACTGTAAAAGAACTTAAAACAGAAATATTAATATAAGTAAAGGAAGATATAAGAAAAATAATAAAAGAAATGCTAAGCACCTCGCAAGAAGACACAGATGGAAGAATAGAAGAGCACAAAAAAAGGAGGGAAACCTTCAATGAAGAGTATTAAAATAATTTAGAATACATGAAACAGATTCAAAGAGATTAACAGGAAATTAAAAACTCCATTGAAAGCTGGCAAAACTGCTTAACTGCTTAAAAGAAACCAAAGATTGACTGTCAAAACTTGAAGACAGGTTTGTAGCTTGCAATCAAGAAAGGAAAGATCTCTAACAACAGGGAACCAGGAAGTAACAATACAGAGGCTAGAAGATGACAAGAAGATCTATAAGAATAAAAAATGTGAGTGAAGAAGCAGGGGTAAACACAAATGAAATACAAAGGCTATTTACATAAATAATAATAATTATTATTTTTTGGTACTGGGAATCGAACTCACGATCTCTTGCTTGCCACGCAGGCACTTATACCACTGAGCTAAATCCCGAGCCCACAGAAATAATTAAAGAAATAATAATTAAAGAAATAATTAATTTCCTATGCTTCCCAAGCATAGGAAAATGACATGATATTCAGATATGAGGCATACAGAACTCCAGCCACCTACAACCAAAACAGATCTACACCAAGACATATAATAATCAAGATCCCAGAAATTCAACACAAGAACAGAATATTAAAAGCTGTCAGAGAATAGAAACAGATCACCTATAAAGGAAAACCCATCAGAATCATGACAGACTTCTCGACACAAACCATCAAATCAAGAAGAGCTTGGAGTGAAGTATTCCAAGTCCTGAAAGAAAATAACCTCCAACCCAGATTGATGTACCCTGCAAAACTGTCTCTCAAAATTAATGGAGAAATAAGATGCTTCCATGACAAAGAGGAACTGGGGGAAGTTCGTGACCACCAATCCAACCCTACAAAAAATACTGAAGGACATTCTAGAGAGAGAAAAAAAGACCATGGTTTCAAGAACAGTGGCAGAGGGGACTCACTGAATGGGGCAGACAGTGGAATGAAGGGGAGAAATAGGCAAACAACGACAGAAAAATAGCATGGCAGAGATGAGGCAGAGAAGGTTGGCCTTAATCACTAACATAGATGGGCTCGATACACTAATAAAAAGAAATTCAGGCAGAGTGGATCAGGAGATAGGGTCCATCAAGATGCTCTATATAAGAAACATAATTAACCCAAAAGAGGGTTTATGGACTGAAAGTCAAAGATGAGAAAATGATGCTCTATGTAACAGGGAACCAGAAAAAAGTGGGGGTACTTGCCCTTCAGCTGCAGATTGGTTAGAAAGCCATGACACTTTTATGCAATGGAGAACTACTCAGCTATAAGGAAGACCTTGAGGCTCTTGTAGGTAAATGGATACAACTTGAGATCATGCTCAGCGGTAAAAAGGTTCAGAATCACTTAGGTAAATAGCAGCTTGCCTCTCTAACCCAAAAATTAAAGGAATTAGTGGGATACAAAATGTACAGTGCACCCTGTTAAAGTGAAAGGGGAGGAACTGTCTAAAAATGGAAGGCAGTGGACATTGTTAATCTTCTATCATGATTTGAAACCCCTGTTTTCATAGCTCTGTTTAGTTTGGCTATATTCTGTTCTAGTTTGTCTACTTGTACTAGATTTGATGGCATGGATAGCTATTCCAAAGATAGCAGGATATACAATTTTTATTTCCTATTACCTTAATTTGAAGTCCTGTATTGCTTTCACTGTCTTGTTTGGACTGATTTTATTTGAACCTGTTTTGTTTGATCACTGTCTTGTTTTGACTGATTTTATTCAAATCTGTTTTGCTTGATAGTATCAAGTCTGAGGGTATAGGCAACTACTTTAAAGACAATCACATTCACTATGATACCCATTCTGGTTTGACTATTATCTTCTTTTGAAGTCCTATAATGTCTCCAATGTTTTTTTTTTTTTAATTGGTTTTGTTTTATACTGTTATGTTCAATTTTATATGCCTGATGATATGGGCAATTCTATTGAAGATAACAAGAAACATGGTAACAATTGTTAATCACCTTGTATTTTGGTTTTAAGTCATGTACTATGTCCATCCTTTGTTTTGACTAACCCAATTTTGTTTTCTGTCATTTAGTTTTATTCTCTTTAAAATAAAAAAAGTAAAAAATAAAATCTGCATTCTAACTGTACAGTTTAATAAAAATTCTCTTCCTTTTTCTATTCATTCTTTTCTTTATGAGTGTTACCTGCTAGATTGCTTGGTGCACAAGAATACGATTTTTCTACCTTCTTCATAAACTGCTCAGTTTATTGTACGTCTATCGTTAACACGTTCATCAGTTTTAATCTTAAATTTTACTCTTCTTTAGCTGATATTAAAACTGTATTTTTTGGAGTTTACATCAGCCCACCTAATTCTTTAATACTAGACAAGTGCTTTTTAATTAATTTAATTTAATTTGACTTGTATTACTTAACTAAACCCAAAGTCTCTAACTTATTAGAGGAATTCAGTCCATTCACGTTTTCTGAGTATAACAACATGCTCCCCCCCTTTCATCCCATCTCACTTTATATTTATTATTTACATCCAGCAGTTTTCTTTCTCTTCACTTTTATTGGTTAAATGACCATTTGTTCTATAGGCTCTTCTTGGTCATTTCAAAGATTTGTTCTATTTTTCACTCAACTATTGGTTATTTTTCTACTCCTGAACTCAAAAACTAAACTGTCATTTCTCCATGATTATGTCAAAGTGATAGCCCTGAGGATGGGGACTTAGCTCGTAAAGAGCATATGCCAGCATGTGCAAGATCCTAGGTCCTATCACCAGCACACATGCAAACCCACAAAATCCCTTATTGCCCTTCTTGAGCCACCTAATCCTTCCCCTCCATTTATACTGCCTTCATTACCCCCTTAACCCTCCTCTCTTCAAAACAAGTTTTAAGAATTCTATAGATCCAAAGGTATTACTACAAAAATCCTTAACTAAGCACTTACAAAGCTATAAACATATTAGCAGGACGTGGCAGACCCAAACTAAAGTAATGAGTTAGTAAGTCACTGGGTGGTAGCCTTTTGGTTCCATGAACCACCATCGTGGCTGGATTTAGGACCCCTTGGCTCCTCATAACTGTATATATGCCTTAGTGTCTTTATTTTCACCTTGGGTTGCACTGGAAGTGGTAGATTGGAAATAACTTGCTGGAATTCCAATAACTTCTCCATGGGATTAAAAATAAAAACTTTCTGGACTGAGAGACCTGAGAAAGGGCTCACTATAGTATACAATTTTGGGGGGGGTTACTGGGGATTGAACTCATGACCTGGCACTTGCCAGACAGGCACTATGCCTCTGAGCCAAATCCCTAGCTACAGTGTACAATATTATGCATGTCACTTTAATTCATCTATCAATTAATTCAAATAGTATTTCCTCTACTGAGGAAAAATTAAATTTAAAAACATTTAATAGCATTTGCTTCAATGGGAAATATTAAAAGAACAAATATACAAAAAAATTACAAATCAATTATTTACCTAATTTGTGATGCACTTTATCTTTATTCCTGGGTGACACTTCAGATCTTTTTACTCTTAAGTTATCTGCAAAATGCAAAACATAGTATCATGAGCAGTGGCTATTAATCCCACGGTAACTTAAAAGTTACTTGCCCAACTTCAGTAAAAGTATTTTAAGTAATATTTGACCTGACAATATGCTTTACACTTCTTTTTTCAATGTACAGAAATAAAAACTAAGTAAAAACTTTAACATTTGTCTAGAATTTCCTATAATAAACATATTTAGAGAGCATAATTGTTTAAAAAAAATAACGAAGAGCAGACAGGTTTTCCATTGCTCATGGATAGGGGAAATAAGTCACTGTAGGTAACAATTCAGGACATACTGTTGTTGTCTTGGGGTTTTTGTTATTCTTGTAGTTGTTTGTTTCTTTTCTTTCTTTAAAATAAAAAAACTAAAAGACAAAAAAAATTCAGGACATAATAATGAATGTTAGTAATCTATGATCAATCAGCAACTTCCTGTTAGAATTCTAAAATAGTATAAATGTGCCGAATTTGTTAGCAGTGTGCCAAAGAGCTCAGAGGTTCTCAACGTTATGTGTTTTAGACAGCAGTAAAGACAGCTGTCATACAGTCTTTTGCTTCCTATGCACAAGTGCCCTTTAGCAAAAAGTAAGGTCTTATTTCCTTCTTGACTCTTTACTGGCCTTAGTGATTTACATGAGTAACAGAATCCAACAGAAATAACTTTCTGGTCCTTCCAAGCTAAGTCTTAAATCCTAGTGAGATATGTGTGTTCCAATAAGGCTCACACTCTGAGGAAGACAAAAGCAATATATATGAAGACTAACAACCCAAGGCCTGGGGATTTAGCTCAGCTGCATAACTGCCTGCCTGGCAAGCAGAAGGTTGTGAGTTCAATCCCTGGTACAAAAAAAAAAAAAAACCAACCACTAACAACCCAATATTGACATGTGTGATGATCCAAGGACTGAAAATAAGCTGCTAAAAGGTATGAGCTTTCTTTTGGGTGGTGATTTAAAAATGTTCTCTAAAACTGACTGTAGTGATGACTGCGTACCACAGACTTGTATGTTATAAACAGGTTACCTGTGTGTGTTGCAGTCTGTCTTGATACAGCTAACCCATAATCTAATCTCCTATATAAAGACTCCCGCAGAACAACTACAAGTCTCATATTTGTTGAAAACTTCTCCACTTCAGTGGGCCTTGAATGCAGCTGGTAGAGTTCAGAAGAAACCAAACAAATAAGAAAACATAATGAGGATGAAAGCTAGTTTTCTTATTATTTAGAAGAGCATTACAAAAATGGAAAAGAAGTCTGTGCTGGGCTGCAATCAGACCCATTAATGAGAATTCACGATTCTAAGTTTAAATAAACAAATAGACAAAGAGGACCATATCACATATGCAGTGTTCTCTTATGTGTATCTATATTCTGTCATGTCAACTAGGAGAGCCTTGAAGAAAGAATATTCTGGTAAGAAGAAGCACTGAGTACCCAGATCTGGGATTTTATGCCATCTTTCACTTAAAAAGGACCAGATTGTTTAAGAGAAATAATTATTCCAGAGGTGAAGCACAAGAAATAATTTGAAACATTTTTATGCTCCCCCAAAGCAAGATAATATTCATGACAGAATCACAACAAAAGCACACACAGTCTGGATGAAAAGAACCCCAAATGGTCAGCTCTACGAACAGTTTGAATATTTGAATGCATGAGTTAAATTACAATCCCATGGAATAAAATATGAACCCTATCATCCATACAGTTATGTAGAAATTAGTAAATAAAGAATACATAGGGAAGAGTGGGAAACTTTTTTTATAGTAGATTGCCATCTAACTAATGAAGCCGAAATTTAAAAAATAAAATAATTTACTGGCTAATGACTCAAGTGGGAATCAACAGATGCAAAGTTTGGTGAAGGGAGGTGTGATGAGAAACGGATTGTATTGCTGAAACAGTATCAGAGTATCACGCCATAAAAATTACACAAGAGAAAAGTGTTTTATTTATTTTTTGATACTGGCTATCAAACCTATGTCTTCCAAATGTGAGGGGTGTTTTTGTTTGTTTCTTTAAGAATGTCAAGTTTAGCCAGGGGGTTTAGCTCAGTGGTGTAAGTGCCTGCTTGGCAAGCACAAGGATGTGAGTTTGATCCCCGGGACAAAAAAAAAAAAAAAAAAAGTCAAGGTTAGGTTAGGAAAAGACTAAAACAATGATCCATAGTGAAGAAAATGGATAGTTAAATACAATCTATGATTTAGGGCTAGATCCTGAATCACAGAGCAAAAAGTGAGACTTAAATGGATTTTGAATGGGTAGCAATTTTCTATTTATGTTTGTTCCAGATATGAAAAGCTACACATGGTCATGTCATGTCCTTGCCTTGGTGAAATATCTTTTGGGGTGTTTAAGAGAAAATAACACAAAATAACTGCAACTTGTTCTCAAATAGTTCAGAAAAAGATGAATGATAATAATCACTCAAATATATGAGACTAGAAAAAGGGGAAGAGAACAACAATTGTGGAAACAGTTTACACTATAAAAAGTTTATACTAAAACATGAACACACACACACACACACAATTTAATATAGTCAAGCAATAAATAATACAGGTGAAGTTGTCCAGAACAATAAAATGAAACCAGAGAACATTAGTAAAAGAACAAAATAAAACACAACTTCTTAGGATAATAGTCAACACTGGGAATTTAACATACACCAAATATATTGACCTATGGGATTGGAACTGATACCCCATTTTACAGATAAGGAATCTGAAGTTAAAAACACCGGCTTGTCTTCGTTGAGTAAGACACCTAGCATATGTAGAGCTGGAATTAATCCCAGGACCGTGATGCTGTACACCGACCCGATAGCTCCTGGGTCAAAGAAAAAGATCACTGTAACATACAAGCACAGTCCAACCACACTGCAGTGTACCATGCACTATAAAATTAAGCCAAAATTGTACTCTGGAAAAGTCCAATCCCATAGGTCTACAAAACTGTTGATAAAGCAATAATAATCATATTAATTAATATATATGTATTGATGTAAAAAGAGAAAAACACTAAAACCTAAAATCGGGAAAAATAACTAAAAAAGGAAAAAGAATTAGTGAATCAAGGAAAGAAAAAAGCAATACTGCAGATTATATGTAAGCACACATTCTTCAGAGGCACAAAAAAACTATGAAATTCTAAGAGGTCTTTTAAGAAATTTCAGCATGGAAAGTTTCAAAACTATTCAAAATAAGAGAAAACATGTAAGGCACCTAATACATTATATCACTCAGCTTCAGTAACCATAAATAGATGGCTAATCATGCCTCATTTATGCCTTCATTAACATAACATTTTTAAATACTGGAAGAGATATCTTGAACACCAATATTGCGTTATGCCCTACTTAAAACTGTCATTCATTTTCTTTCCCTCTTTCAGTTACAAATCTCTGTTTAGTAAGCTATGGAGTACACACATTTGCCATAAGTGTTAAAATAGCACATCTTACTGCATACCCACATTGCCATTAAAAAAAAATTAAGACAGTAAAAAATAAACAGTAACTTACCTAAACTTTCCTGGACCTCATTATTTGTATCAGAATTATCTTTTCCAGACCTTAAATAATTCTTGAGCCTAGAAGGTCCACTTAAGAAAAAAAAAAAAAAAACTGTATGTTTATAAGATCCATATCTAATGTATCTAAGCTTAATGATCATTTTTTCCCCTAAACTGTAATAGTTTTCTTTCTTATAAAAGCAACAGTGAGGTTACAGGTCACCAAGAATACACTTAACTTGCTGCATAAAACAAAGACTACAATATAACATTATAACCAATGGCCAAACATGATAAATACTAAATTTATAACATTTTAAACTAAACTCATAGATAAGTTATATGCTTAAGTCTAATGGCAGAAACAATTATATTTACAGTAATAATTATAGGAAAAAATGAAAAATCAGCATATCTTAATCTTACAAAAAGCTACAATACACACTAAATGGAATTTAAAATGTCATCCATGAACTGTCACAGATGATCAACTTGACCCAGTCCTAGATCCTCTCCTCCTACTATGAATCAAGGATAGGCTTGCCCACAACCCCCAAAAGTAAAAACCTTTAATCATCAGTTAAATCTTAGAATTTGCTATAATTTATCATTCATTCATCCATTCATTTCATTTTAAAAGGTTTTATGACTTCAGACTAACTAAAAAAGGAAAAAGAATTAGTCAATCAAGGAAAGAAAAAAGCACAAGCTAATCTGACTTGTGCAGAGTTAGTGCATGTTTTAACAACATATCTGTAAACTCTTTAATAAGTATCCTTTTAAGACATGGAACCTAATTCTCCTCACTCAAGATGTAGTATGGATTTCTGGTGACTTGAACAGAATACAGAAGTGACTGTATAACTTCAGATTATGCTACTAAAACACACTGCAATCTCCATCCCAGCTAAGCTTTCTTCTTAAATTACTTGCCCTGTAGGAAGTCATCCTCCACACACACATCCTCCACATCCTCCCACAGACCACACTGAGGTCTGCTGGCTGAGGAAGTAACTGGGGCCTTCAACCAACAGCCACAAGTGAAATCTTACAAACTGGACCTGTCAGGTAAAAGTCAAACCTTCAGATAACTGCAAACCAGAAAGACATCTTAACTACTATCTCCTAAGAATCCTGAAGCCAGAAGTGCTAGCTAAACCTTTTCCAGGTTTTTGACCCACCGTAACTATGAAATAAATGTTTGGAAGCCATTAACGAAATTAAAATTGAGTTTTGGGATAATCTGTCATATAACAATTACTATAGTGAATAAATCCTATTATCTTAGAATTCATGCATACCTTTCTTCCAAAACTGAAGCTTTAGGCTCTCCAGAATCCAAATTAGACTCTGCTGGGACCATGCATGTATCTTCACTGGTCTGAGACTGTAGGTGAACATTCTGTGTGTACATAATACCATCTTGATCTTTGGAGTGTCTGGTTGTTCTATCAATGTGAAAAATTTAACTTTTTATACTTTTCAAAAAAAATTAGAGAAACAATACACAGGTAGGTATATAAACAATATAATACTGGATAGAACATGTATCAGCTGATTATGTTCACGATCTAAAACTTAATAGCTGGCTCAGGAAGGAAACAGACTAACAAGATTACTAATTTGGAAATTTTTGATGAGAGAAGCGGTACAAACCTGGTCTAAGACGGGAGTAATAAGGGAAAGGAAATGGGAGATATGACCAATAGGCAGCTTATGGTGCATACTATTCAGTTAATATATCAGTTTACTGGTAAAATTGTTTTCTTTAACATTCCTAGTCAGCTTATTTGCGAGGACAATAGGGCCTTAAAAGGACCCAGTTCATCTCTCTGGTAGTGCCCAGGTGATCAGTTTGCCCAAAATATATGCAAGCAAAATAATTCTATTTTGAGAGCTTAAGTTTAGAGGTTTTAGCATACACTTCTCAGTCCTATATCATCAGTCAAAAGAAATAAAAATGACCACAAGAGAATGCTATGAATAACTTTATTCCAACAAATGTAACAGAGATGAACGAAACTGAAAAACACAAAACAGTGATTTTAAGAAATAGCCTAAAAACATCTATGATCTGATGTTTAAAAATCTTCCCACAAAGAAAAGCTCTTCAAATAGTTCCATCACTCAATTCTATCAAACATTCGAAGAATATAAATTCTTAAATTCTTCCAAAATAAAAAATACTACCCAACTCATTTTACAAAGCCAGTATTACTTTTATATCAAAGCTAGACAAAGATATTGCAAGGAAAGCACACTATAGACCAAAAATCTCAACAAAATACTAGTGAACCAAATCCAGCATTTCTTTTGTAGGTATGAAAAATGGTCAGAAAAATCTAAAATTTCAGGATTTACATGAAATCTGCTAGGCACAATGATGACATACAAATATATTTTAGGACATTCTAATTGTTTATTTCAATACATCCTTAGCATCTCGTTGTTTCTCGCATAAGTGTTCTCAAATAGTTTTTGAATACATGCTACAGCAAAAAGCAAAAACACACAAAAAACATCAGCTCAATAGGTTCTTAGGATTGATGAGAAGAATCCTTTAAAAATAGGTAAATAGTTAAAAAAAATGCTAACTATTAAAAAGAAAATTACTGATAGGCCTCTAATTACTAATTAACCTCATTAATGACATTAATACCATTTTCAAAAGAAATATGAACTTTATACTTAAAAAATTACTATGATAATTTTATGCTTTTTATTATCACAACTTTTAAAAAAAGGAAACAGCTCAGACAACAATGTTTTTTTTTGTAAGACTCACAACCTTGTATGCTTATACATTATCTCCCATTTTAGTAAGAGGTAATGAATTCAGAGCAGCCCTTTGCCTGGGCGCCACTCAGCTACCCCAGGCTCTGGTGCAGTCTTCCATGCTAATACTCTCTGTGAATGGTTAAGTAACAGATCAGTTCTTAAATGCCAAACAACAAAAATAACTACATTGAACACACGTAGGATATTACCTGGAACTATCAAGATTTCTTTTCATAGTCAGGTCTGTCTTGTTACTTTCCATTGACTCATTCTGGGGACAACTGGAAACTTCATGGTCAGTAATATCTCCAGAACCTTTACCATTTGAAAACTTTCGTATTCTTGAGTTGCCTTGAGTAGATGCCTTCTGCCTTTTTGATGAAACAGTTTTTTTCACAATATTCTTAGATGACTGATTTGTTTTCTTAGCAAGTTTTTGTCTACGGTTGTGATACACTGATACATCATTTCTTAGTGAATTGCTATGAACAGGACCTGGAGGATTCAATCAAAATTTAAAGTTATTATATTATCCAGATAATATGGATTAATGAATAAAATTGTTTGTATTTACAGTGGGGCCTCAGTTCACAAATTTTGTTCTATGATTTTAGAAAAGTTGGACTGATTTGTATGTGGGAAACATGGTCACAGTCATGTTTGTCACCTGATACAGTTTGGAAACAACAAACAAACAACACAAAATTTGCAAACCAAATTGTTTGTAAACAAAAGCATTCATGAATCAAGGCACCACCAATTAAAATACATACACACAAATTAAATCTCACAGGCTAAATGTTTTCACTTTAAATTTGTTAAAACTCATTAAATTCAAATTTAGAAAGACATGTATCAGACCGGTTAAATCCATCATAATCTCAAACAACCCTCTCTCTGAGTCTTCCCCACTACTCTTCTGATCATCCTTAAGATCTTGATACCCCTCAAGGTTCCAGCTTCAACTTTACACCCTATGTACTATCTCTGGCGGACCTATCTCCTAATAGCTTTAATTAGTAGCTAAATGCCAATACCAACTGTTATCTACCTATCATTCTTCCCTAAATCAGTCTCTCTTGCTTTACTTTCTATCTTAATGAAGAGTAAAACTATCCAGCTGTCTAAATCACAAATCTGAGTCATCTAAAACTCTTGCTTCTTCTCAGATCAATCACTAGATGTTTTAGTCCTGCTTCTCAGTTGTGCCTTCACACTCTCCTGATTGTCAATAGTTTGTTTATCTTATTAATAACCACTCTCACATCCCCTTCCCTAAGAAACAAAAAAGTCAGAAGTAATGAATTATTTGCAGTTTTTCTAAAACACTGGTTCTCAAAAGACATTCCTCAGACTAGTTAGTATTAAGTTCAGCCTTTGTTTAAAATATAAATTCTCAGTTCCTACTTCAGACTTGCAGAACCAGAACCAGGCAGAGGGCCCAGTAATGTTCTCAGACAAGCCCTTCGGATAACTGAGGCACACTTAGAGAGAAAAAATAAAGAAATACAGACCAAACTTGCACATGCTATTTCCCCTTGAGCCTCACCATTCTTTCTCCTCCTGCTATCCAACTAGGTAGCTCCTAATTCATCCTTGCAGAAGTCTCTAATCCTCAAACCTTAGGCTAACTCGCTGTCTCAATTCTCTGATAATGTTCATCACACATCTGATTATCACTATCCCTCTCCTTCAGCAGAGCAACAATTTCTTGAAACAAAGGAACTGACTGGTGTTTTACCTCATGTTCATAATGCCTAACAGCAGCATACCTCTTGTAAAGCAAAATAGTAAACTCTGGTGGAAATTTTAATAAAGCATTCACTTACGGGGGCATACAAGTAAGAGCCTGAACTCACAAGACCCTAAAGCCAAGCGATCCCTAAAGATTTCCTGCTTCATTTGTATTACACTAGTCCTGGCCCTGCATACCATTCCGGCCACACAAGCGCTTAGTAACTATATATTCATATACACAAATGGGCGGCAGTGCCACATGTGCATTACATGCACAATGCCATATTGTCTTTCCGAATCTCACATTTCAGTTTCTTTTTCTATCAGCTGAAGGATTTTGGACTATATGAACTATGAACATTCCTCTACTTTCATGACTCTAAACTTGGTCAGAAATCCAACATGTTTTTCAGAACTGTTATTTTGCTGTTGTTTTTAGCTAAGTTTCAGAGCACATTTATCCAACTGCTATAAGATTTTTATTACCCATGTGTTTCAGGAAACTTGAAGAAAAGCTTATTACTGCTTATTAATAACCACTCTCACATCCCCTTCCCTAAGAAACGAAAAAGTCAGAAGTAATGAATTATTTCATTCATAGCAAAGCAGTAATAGTAGTGGCAGTTAATATTTCAATCTACTATAGACACTTATGGCATATAATCCTTTCTAACCTCTTATCCATGCCCATTCCTGTCATATCCTTCCTACTTCTATCCATTATTTTGTTTTTCTTATTACCAACACACAAATTATTTATCTATATTGTCTTCCCCCATTAGAATATAAGTTCCATGAGAGCAAGAACCTTTGGTTTTTGAGCTTCTTTTTCTACTGTAGTATCCATACACCCAGAACACTATATGTTATAACTTCTAGGAACTTCCTTATAATTGATTTAATATTTCTCTTAATGACCAAATTAACTCTATCCTCTTTTTCTGTATAACAGCAATGTAAGTGAAACATAAACCTGTCCAAAAATGATTTTTGGGAACCACTCAATGAACCTAGTTTAAATACACTTACTTTCCTCTGAATGTACCACCCACCAATCAGATGGACGCTTGGAAACTCTGCGACTTCTTGTGACAGTCAAAGTTGTTTCTTCAGGTACAAGTTTTTTCCTCTTAGACTCACTGGAAAAATGCTTCTTTCTGGATTCTTTCCTATCTTTTTTGGTTCTACATTTTGTTTTCATATTTTCTATAATAAAGGAAGACATAGAAACCTACATTGAAGAAAATTTAAAGAGCTTTAAAACTTTATTATAGGTTTCTTTTTATCTGTCCTAAAGTCACATGCTTTCAAAAGACTTCTAATTTTCTGTCAATTAAATGCAAACTTTTCAAGCTGCTTAGTAACTCTTATATACTTCTAAACCAAAAACAAACAAATAAAAAATGTATTTGGAAAAAAATATTATTCTTATGATTACATATCAGTGTCCTGAGTTAAAACAGGTAATTAGTACTTTTATTTTGAAATAACTTTTTTTTCAATGTCATTTTTGGAAGATGAGATTAAAACTGTGACTAAATCATAAACCTTCAAATGAGATAGTTTTGGATTATCCAGATTGGACCAAGCAATGTTTCCCTAAAAGGTGAGATCAGAGAGTTATGAAATGATAGAAGAAAAGGCAAGGGAAATTCAAAACACAAGAAGCTCAAAGTGCTGGCTTTAGTGATAGAGAAGGACACAAGTCAAGAAATACAGATGGTTTCAGGAAACTGGAAAAGGAAGGGAATTGTTTTTCTACCAGAAAGGAATGTGGCTCTGTCAACACCTTGTTTTTATCCCAGTGAAACTTCTGACCTGCAGAACTGTATGATAAAAAAAACTGTGTGTTGCTTGACACCACTATGTTCATGGTTTTTTGTTACAACAATAAAATAGCACAGCTGGTACAGCACAGTAATTAATCAGGACACTGTATTTACTAACTAATCTAAAGAACATGAAAATTTGTGTGCATAATACAGAAAGTACTCAATATAATAAATGTTTCATATTTACAAGAAAGCATCAAGTAGTATCTTTTGTTAAGACAGTATGGATGCACCAAAATTTTGTACCTTCAAATTTTATGAATTCACATTCTGCTTAAGAGAGCAAGAAAAAAACTCTTGTAGCTACATCCTCAAATTAGTCAGATTATATTATATTTTCTTAAAATGACCAATAACTAATTAAAAACTAAAGCAAGCAGCCAAAGAAATAATCCATGCACTTACCCACTGAAGACAACCCTTTCGTGGCACTGTGATCATTTCTCATCGTCTCACAATCTTCAACAGTTCTTTCTGAGTTTCTTGGTATCTTGTCTTGGGTAAAATCTAACATATTTTCTTTTTCAAATTGTCCTGTATCAAGCTGTTCTTCAACTACATTGGTCTTTAAAATTTTTTTCTGTTCTTGCTTTGCTGTTTTGTTCTTCTTTTTGTTTCTAGATGGTCTTTTAGCTTTCTCAGAATACATTTTTATAGATCTATGACTATTTTCCAATTCATCTATCAAAACACAACTTCTACTTGGTTTTTGTTCACGAGAAGGCTCAGAATTCTTTTCTGGGTGAGTTTTATGTAAATATTTGTCACTTGTCAGAGTCACAGGCGATACACTCTGATGTTCTCTTGCCTTCTTACTTTGAAGAACTCTAGCACTCCCAGGAGAGGATACTGTATGTTGGTTACAAGGTCTACCCTTTCTTGGTATTGTAATCCAAGACTGATGGGCAAAGCTTCTATCTGACTTATCAATTATAAATTCATCTTCTAACAACTTTGTATCATTTGGAGGTGATGAATGAGATGGAGCAGTTGATGTATGCCTAACAACAGAACTAAACACAGGATACATATCATTATAACAGCTTAAAAAAGTTTTACCTTTTATAGTGAAAAAAAAAAATTCATGTATTTTAACAGCAGTACACGTTTCCTCAATTTTCCCTGAATCTTACAAATTCCAGCCTCCCTTTTCAGTTCATAGCCCTATTTATGACACTGACAGTATCACAGAAAATTAGAGCAGGGCAACTAATTTGACAGGCATATATATATATATATATATATATATATATATATATATATATATATAATTATACTAAGTTAGCCATACTAAGTTATAATACAAACTGAAACTGAAGTACCCTACTGTATATATTAAATTATAAGGCTATGTGAAAGGTTTTTTGGAATCTGAATTTCTTCATATTCAAAATAAGGGTGGGCAAGATAATTTCTGAGAACCTTCTATGTGTACTATTTTAAAAGAACACTATTAAATTATAAGAGATCAAAGTAGATTTCTAATTTTTTTAATGAACCACAGGACTTCATATATAGAAGCACCAATACAAAGATGCTGAGTAAAAGAAATGTAAAAATTAAAACCAAATCCTTCACAGTTGATAGAGAAGCAGGGTGCACATACAGACAACCCAGAGTATGTACCATAGCTGTCTGTCAAAGTGTGGCCACATGAGATGATAAAGTGAACACTGAAAATACAGAAAACAGGATAGCATGAATAAGAAGCAAAGTCACATGTTAAGCTCACACCCTCACCCAGAATAAATCCAGAAACACTACTGCTCACAGCACAGGGGGGCCAAGCAGTTTCCCTGATAGGATTCTGTGATAATACAATAGGCTGCCAATCACTGGCACTGAATCCAATCCAAGTCCAGGGAATTAGCCATCCTTTAGAAAGCATAAAATTTCCAGGAAAAGAAAGGGGGCAGGAGGATAGCCACAACTGGGCACTCAATCCAGATGCTATAGTCCCAGTCTGTTAGCCCTCGTGGAACTCACCATGACATGGCCCAGAATGTACGATGACAACACGAAACCAATTCTTGGTCTGTGAGTACAGACTGAAGCCCAGGTACAGACATGTAGCTACCTTGTGAAACACTAAAGTTTTAATGGAAGGGAAGAGACAACCATGGCAGAGCACTAACCCCAAACACTACTGCCCACGCTGTAGCAGGAATTCCATGATTCAGGCTATATGGCTTTGGGCACAGAGAAACAGAAGAAATAAAGATAAATTCAGAGGCCTGTACCAATTAGGATCAATGGAAATGAGGAATGGGAAGAGAAACAGCCAGAACTAACAAGAAAACCTCCTCCCTAACTTCTGGAAGCTACTGACTTTGCAGAGGTCTGAGCAGCTGAAAAAGGGGAGAGCAATTCCAGACCTGGTGGGAAAAGGACAGTTTATGCTGGCAGGAAACTCTGGGCTGAAACTCACTAGAGGGAGAAAAGTACATGCAACATCAAGGATCCTGAGAAAAACAGGTTGAGACTCCAGTGGACTAAAGACAGCAGGACTGAAATCAGGTAGGGCATCAGCTCTGCCTCCACAACTGCCTAGAGTCAACATGTGAGGCAGATTTGGTGATCTGTTTGCATTCTTAGACCCCCTTACTCTCTAAATGTGGGAGCGGGCTTAATTGTGTATTCCCTTTCAATGAGGTGAACTGTGTAACTTCTAAAGTGATTTACATAGACCTACTGGGTTCTTTCTTACCAAAGGTTGCTTCTTGAGTCTTCAAGCATTGAGTTTCTGCAGGCAAAGACACACTGGTTCCAACATCCATAAAAGCTCTCACACTTTCCACTTCCTTCTCATCTATACCTCTGCCCACCTCATATACCTCTCAAACACCCTCTCCCATTCACTCATAAAAAGAATACTATCAAATTTTTTCTTTTTGTTTTTATTATATGTTACTTCATTTTATTTATTCCTTTTTTCTTCTTAGTTCTCCATCTATTCTGTATTACTTGTATTCCTTCCACTTTCTGCATTATTGAAAAATAAAACTTTTTGAACGGGTTTTAAATTAAGTGTTGACATGTGATTAGTTCTTCAGATGCTGTCATCATTGGTTACTATTCTTTCCTTGCAAGGCAGTGATAGCAACTAAACCCAGTACTTTGAATACGCAGAGCAGATAACTGCATAATGACACATACTCAAAGCCAAGGACACACCACAGGGAGAAAATTACTCACTAAAGAAATCTCTTCAGTCAGCGGCCCCCAAGATTCCGCCACAGCCATGGTAGAACCCAGAAGCAATTCACCCGCCCTCTTGGTAAGCACCTTCCTCTGGCCTGAGTCAGGAGGAGACCCAGTAGCGTCTCCTGTGAGCCTACCGGTGCGCGCGGGCTTGGAATCAAACATCCAACCCCCACCCCACCCCACCCCCATTAGCAACTGGGGACAGAGGTCTGAGCATCTCTTGGGAGGATGACTGTATGCAATATAGCAAATATGGGGGTCTCCTCTATCTTCTGTTTGAAAACAAATGTTGTTTTCACTGTTTTGCTTCATTGTTATTAACTGCTTTACTCTATTCAATATTCTCTTTCGACTGCTTTTATAATGGTCTGTCTTTGGTTTGATTTCGCTATACCTAATTGGCTAGACAACTATTGTGAAGATAATGAGATATACTATGGTACCTATTACTATTATCCTGGTAACCTGCTGTGAAGTTCTATACCAATTTCACTGCATTGTCTCAATTGGTTTTGCTCTGTCTCCTTCTGTTGTATTTCTACTTCCTTCGAAAGAAAGAAAGAAAGAAAGAAAGAAAGAAAGAAAGAAAGAAAGAAAGAAATCTCTACTATACTGACAAAGCTTTCTATCCCAACTGATCTGCACCATTAAACACTAAAACACAAAAAAACTAAGAGAAAACAAGGCAACAAGATGTCTCCAAAAATTCGTAACTCTCCAAAAGCTGATCTTACAGGCAATAAAGTGGATAAATTTACAGATTTCAAAAAACAATAGTTTAAAAGTTGTTAAAGATCCAGATTTCAAAAACTAAAAGTAGTTAAAGAGACTAAGTTGAGACAGACAAGTGGATGAATATAGCAATTACTAAATCATTAAATAACCTTCAAGAAGCTGGGCATGAGCTGGGCATGGTGGTGCATGCCTGTAATCCCAGCGCTTGGAAGGATAAAGCAGGGGTATTAACACGAGTTCAAGGCCAGCCTGGGTTACACAGCGCATCCAACGACAGCCTGAACTAAAACAGAGAAACCTGATCTGAAAAAAAAAAAAACCACAACCAAATACATGACCTTAAAGAAGATAAAAATAATCAGTTAAATGATTCAATTACTACAATGATAAATCACTTAGCTCAAGATATAAACAAGTGGCTAAATGATTTAAGGAAGATAATGCAGGATGCGAACAATGACTCCAGTAAGAAATCAGAGTATGAAACAAGCAGAAATCCTTGAAATGAACAACTCAGTTGAAAATTTTAGCTAGAGCATAACCTGTCAGAAGACAGAATAATAAGACTTGAGGACCAGGTTGATAGAGTACGCCATTTATTCAGACACTCAAATGATAATAACACAACAGAAACTGATCCCCAAGTTCATCAGAGATGACACTCAAAAAACAAACTTTAGAATTACAAAGATTAAGGTAGGATTAGAGCTTTGAGTTTGTGTCATTATGCAGTTATCTGCTCTGCCTTTCAAAGTACTGGATTTAATTGCTATCACTGCCTTGCAAGGAAAGAATAGTAACCAATGAAATATTCAAATCAAACAGAGTAAAATGTATGCCCTAGTAAATGAAGCATTTAAAATCCTAAATAGAAACAGAAAAGAATCTCTTCATGACACATCATAGTAAAAAAAATACTAAAAGCTGTTAAAGAAAAATGGCAAATAACATATAAATTGGCAAACCTATCAGATTAATGGTCAAATTCTCAACACAAATCTTAAAAGCTAGGAAAGTTTGGAGCAAAGTTTTTCAAGCCCCAAAAGAAAATCGTCAACCCAGATTCCTAGGTACTTTTATAGATAATTGCTACAAAATTACGCTTTAAAACATACAGAGAGATAGAGACCTTTCAAGACAATGAGACCCTAAAGAAATTCATGTTCACCAAAACAGTACTACAGAAAACACTCAAGGAAATCTTAAACAAATACAGCAAGGCCATCATCAAAGAGCCTGAAGGAAAGAATACACCCAACTGGGAAAAGAGTTAAACAAAATGAAAAAAAAAAAAAAAAGGAAACAGCACTTGAAAAATTAAATGACCAGAACAGGTAAATACCTGTCAATGTAAATGGTCTTAATTTCTCAGTGAAAAGATGACTGGCAGACCAGATCAAAAAACAAAATCTGATTATATGCTGCCTGCCAGAAACATACCTCATCCATAAAACATACAAACACTAAAAATGAAAAGATGGAAAATGATGCCCCATGCAACCAGAGCCCCCAAACAAGCAGGAATAGCTATTCTAATTTCTACAAATGACTTCAAACCAAAACTGTAAAAAGAAATTAAGTTGCTGTATATTGGCAAAAGGAATAATTTACAAGGAAGAGATGACAATTGAAAAAAATATATATACACACACCAAATGTTGGTACAATTTCATAAAACAAAAATACTTGACAGAAATGAACACACAATATAATCATACTAAGGGATCTTAATATACCACTCTCAAAAACACATCAATCAGACAACTCAACAAAGAAATTTCAGAGTTTAAATCACATATAAAAATGAACGTAACAGTTATCTAGAGAGTGCTTCATCCAACAACAGCAAAATGTACATTCTTCTTAGCAGCCTACAGAACTTTCTTCAAAATAGGCCATATTTTAGGCCATAAAGCAAGTATCAATAGATTGGAAAACACTGAATAACCTTTGGGATGCTCCCATATCACACTAAAATGAATCTAGAAATCAACAGCAAAAAAAAAAGAAAGAAAAAAGAAAAACACCACTAAAAGTACACAAACACATGGAGATTATGTAATATTTTCTTGAACAATCAATGGTTCATAAGAAGTCAAAATACATTTAAAATTTTATACTCAAATGACAATGGCAGTGCAACATAACAGAATTTGTGGAACACAAAAACAATCCTAACAAAAAAGTTTATACTTATGAGTACCTACATTAGAAAAACAGCACAGTCCAAAATAAATAAGTAATGATGCATCTCAAAGTCCTAGAAAAACAAGACCAATACAAACAAGATCCTGTAAAAGGAAAGAAATTGTAAAGATCAGATCATAGTGCAAATCAATGAAACTAAAACTAAAAAAATATGGAAGATCAGTGCATCAAAGAGCTTATTCCCTGAAAAGATAAGATTGATAAACCCTTTATCTAAACTTACCCAAAGAAAGCAAGAAAAGACCTTTACCAATGCAGTTAGCAATGGTAAAATGGCAACAGACACTACTGAAATCCAGTGGACTTAAGACACTATTTTGAATATGTATTTCAATAACCTAGAGAATCTGGAAGAAATGGATAAATTCCTAGCCATCAGTCAATTACCTAAACTGAACCAAGAAAATATAAAACCCAGACAGGCAATGAATTTAATGCAGCAAGTAAAAACTCTATCAACTAAAAAAGTCCAGGACTTGATAAATTCACCATTGAATTTTATCAGAGCTTCATAGAACTAATGGCAACACTCACCAAACTTCCA
Source organism: Dolichotis patagonum (assembly GCA_004027295.1). Taxonomy (NCBI): domain Eukaryota; kingdom Metazoa; phylum Chordata; class Mammalia; order Rodentia; family Caviidae; genus Dolichotis; species Dolichotis patagonum. The sequence goes on from PVJX010006173.1 coordinate 37,268, forward strand.
CAAAACTGAAAGCAAAGGACTGCTGCCAAACTCACTGCCTAAAACCAGTATTACCTTGATTCCAAAATCAGACAAGACACAACAACAAAAAAATACAAGCCAGAATCCCTGATAAACATAGATGCAAATCCCTCAGTGTGATACTTGCAACTAAGTCAGATTCAACACAGGGATATAGGTACAGTAAAATACACATAAATCAATAGATGTAATACACCACATAAATAGAAGGATAAAAATCACATGATCATTTCTAGAGAAAGTCTACGACAAAATCCAGAAACAGGGATACAAAGACCTTATCTCAAATTGATAAAAGCCATTTATGACAAACTCATTGCTAATAGCATACTGAATGGTAAAAAACAGACAGCAGTTTCTCTAAAATCAGGAAGACGACAAGGATGCCTACTTTCATCATTCTTCAATCAAGTATTCCAAACATTATCCAGAGCAATCAGGCAAAAGAAAGAAAAAGGTATGAATAAGGAAAGAACTCAAACTATTTTTATTTACAGTGATATGATTCTTAACATAGAAGATCCAAAAAAAAACCTCCAACAGAAGACTCTTAAGAGATAATAAACAGGTTCAATAAAGTGACAGGATGCAAAATAAACACACAGGAAAAAAAAAAATCAATGGGTTCCTGTATAGCAATAATAAATTCACTGATTAAGACATCAGGAAAGCAATTTCATTCATGATAAGTTTCCAAAAACATCAAACACCTAGATATCAAGGTTACCTAGGAGGGGAACAAACAATCTCCATAATGAAAATTATAGTACTCTGAAAAGTTTGAAAAGGACATTAGAAAATGACCTGTTCCTGCAGGTATCAGTATCAAAACAATCATATTACCAAAAGTCACATATAAATTTCATGCAATCTTTGCAAAACTGGAAAACAAAATCCTAAAATTTATACTGAACCAAAAGAAACCCAGAATAGCCAAAGCAATCCTGAGGAAAAACAACGAAGTAGGAGGCATCACAGTTCTGCATTTCAAGTTACATTAAGAAGCTATCGTAACAGAAACAAGATGGCACTCACACAAAAGTGAGACATATAAATCAATGGAACAGAAGACACGGAAACAACCTCATACACCTTTAGTCATTTGATCTTTGACCAAAAACATACACTGGAGGGAAGACAGCCACTTAACAAATGGTACTAGAAAAACTGATTATCTACTACAGATAAAAATTAAGACCCATGTCTCTGCTGTACCAAAATCAAATCAAAACAGACCTCCAGTAAAAACAGAAACACTAAAAATGCTGGAAGATAATATTGTACAAACCCTTGAATACCAAGGCACAGTGAAACATCTGATACACAGAACTCCAACAGAACAAGAAATAAAACCAAGAATCAAGAATTGGGATTACATTAAATTGCATTATATTTCCCTTGGCACAGGAGAAACAACTGAGTGAAAATACAACATACAGAATCTGAAAAAATTTTTTTTGCCAGGTATCCTCAATAGACCACTAATATCTAATTATGCAAAACTCAAAGAACAAAACAAAATTAAGATCCCAAAAAGCAAATGAGCCAGTCAGAAAAATGAGCAAGACATAATTAAACACTTCTCAAAAGGTACAGATAACAAGTAAGTACATGAAAAAACGTTTAGCATCCTTTGTCATCTAAAACAAGTGGCCCTGAAGCAAGGCCAGCAGATTGCTGTAGCTGCTGGTTTCAAACAGGAGCCTACAGAGAATTCTTTCTGTGGTCTGTTGGCCATTTCAGAATGGAAATGGAATGGTCAATTCATCAGAAAGAAATAGCAAGTGAGTGTGGCGGACTTTGGGGGACTTGTAGGTGAGAGACCCTGGTGCCTCGGGACCTGCACTGTGCAGTTGACTCGGGGTGCCAGGAGAACAAGGAACTCCTCCCCTCTCTGGGGGCGGCTGAGAGTGTGGCAGACTTTCGGCAGCCTGCAGGAGCGAGACCCTGGAGCATCGGGTCCTGCACAGTGCGGTTGACTCGGTTGACTCGGGGTGCCAGGAGAACATGGAACTCCTCCCCTCTCTGGGAGGCGGCTGAGTGTGGCAGACTTTCGGCAGCCCAAAGGAGAAAGACCCTGGCACCTTGGGACCTGCACAGTGAGGCTGACTCGGGGTGCCGGGAGAACAAGGAACCCCTCCCCTCTCTGGGGGGGCGGCTGTGAGCCTGCCTACTTGTGGGCTGAGAATCAGACATCTCATGTTTCCTGTCCCCCATCTCGTGTCCCCCCTCCCCTTCCCCCCTGCCTAGCAAGTGGGAGCCAGTGAACTACACATCTTGTGAAAAGATTGGCTATGTTATTTAGTATGAGCTCTCCATATGTAAAGATAAGGACAACCATTTGGAAGAAAACAAGAGACAATATGACAGATAGTGAAGATCTCTGGTTGTCTAGCTTTGAAATTTATGCTTTCTTATGTCCCATTCTGTTCTGTTTTGTTGTGTTTAATTTTACTCCCTTTTAAAATAAAATAAAATAAAATAATAAAATAAAATTTAAAAGAGAACAAATCAACACAACTCCAAGATTCCATCTTAATCCAGTCAGAGCACAAAAAACTATCATTAAGAACACAAAAAACAGCTGGTCATGGTGGTGTACGCCTGTAATCCCAGCACTCGAGAGGCTGAGGCAAGAGGCAGGAGGATCAATGCAAGTTTGAGACCAGCCTGGGTTACAAAGTGAGCTCAAGGCCAGCCTAACTGCACAGAGACCCTGTCTCAAAAAGACCAAAAAACAAAACAAAACAAATGAAAAACAAATACTGGTGAGGATGTGAAGAAAAACACTTCCACATCATTGATGGGAATGTATACTAGTACAACCACCATGTAAGAATAGAGATTCCTCAAAATATTAAACATAGTAATCCCGCCTGACCCAGCTATACCTCTCCTGGGTATAGCTCTGGAAACAGATAAGAGTCATACTTGTGATATACCCTATGCAGTACAATTCACAACAGCTAAACTAGACAGCCTATGTCCCCATCAACAGATACATGAATCCACACAAGGAATATAAATATCATGTACTGCAAACATGTACTAATATATTTTTTTAAAAAGCCACCATTTAAAAAAATGTGGTATATATATCCAAAAATGTAATCAGCCATAAAGGGTTAACTCAAGCATTTATAGGAAAATGAATGGATCCTAAAACTATGACATTATGTGAAGTAACACAAACACAAAAGTTTAAATATCACAAGGCTTCTTGCATACAAAATCCAAAATTAAAAGGTAAAATAAAGAAAAGACAATAGGAAACAGGTAAGTAGACATTTTGGACACAGGGAAGGTAATCACGAGAAACAGTAGGGAGAAAGGGATCAAAAATAATCAACATGTAATATAAACACATATAACCCAAAACAAATGTAATTCTTATGCACTGTAAACATATACCAATAAAAAAAATTTTTAATGAAAAAAAATAACACTGCCTAACTATTTCACATAAAATTCATCCCAAGTGTGAATACTTTATAAATATTTTATATATATTTTAAAATTATAATCATGGTACACAAATATGACAATTTATATGTAATATACAGTCATGGTATTAAGAAGGGAGTATAAACCAGGAGTGGTGGTGCATGCCTGTAATCCCAGCACTCATGAGGCTGAGGCAGGCATATCACTGCAAGTTCAAAACCAGCCGGGGCTACAAGGTAAGCTCAAGGCCAGCGTGAACTGCATAGTGAGATCCTGTCTCAAACAGACAAAAAAAAAGGGGGGGGGAGTGTAAGCACAAAAGTCTACTGCCACAGACACAGAGAAAAAACAATATAAAGCAGATAATGACACAGAGTCTGTTTGTAATAAAACCAATAATGTTCCCTAATCTAACACTCTTCCTCTATACCTTTAACCCAAATTTTATTTGGTTTAAAGAATATTATTGATCCAGTCACCCTGTAATCTCAGCATTTGGGAGGCTGAGGCAAGAGGATCACCTTAAATTCAAGGCCAGTCTACACTACACAGTGAGTTTAAGGTCAGCCTAGACTACATAGGGAAACTCTGTCTCAAAGAACAAATCAATAAACAAACCTAAAACAGAATGAGGTCAATACAAACACAAGACCACACAAATCAATGTTTAATAGATTCACTATTTTGCAGCATTTAAAGAATAGCCAATCTGTCACAAATAAATCTAAATTTCCTTATTGTGTATTATTTAAAATACTTACTAATTCTCTGTATATAAGGAAGCAATACTAAGAATTTTAAATGAAACCTTCCAAATCAGCCAATAAGAACTACCCAAATCTGTTCAATTTCAATTCCAAATCTGTTTCAATTTCCATCTAATCAGTTAAGGAAACTAAAGCTCTTGAGACAGATTCAGTAAGTGCTGGTCATGTGAAATGCAAGAAAGACAAATAGAAAAGGATAAGCAAAAGCAATAATGTTAGAAAGCCTAAAGAGTGAGCTGCTACACTTGTCTAAAGCAATAAATATAAAATTATCTTTATTCAGTAGCTTATCAAAGAACACTAAAAATAACAAACTGTTCTTCCACATATAATCAGCCCATATTCATCTAGGATGGTGTAAACAATATGCATGTAGGGGGTAAACGTGTGTGTATGTGCTTTTATGTGCACACATGCATGTAAGTGAGACATTAACTATGGAAACAGAGTGAACAAAACAGGAATTTCGTTCAGTCATTCAACATGTTCTTACACAAACTTTTTCATATGCTCGGTGGCATTCTGACAGATAACACAGAAAATATAAAAGAAACTGCATTCCTAGGAAGGAGCACTAAAGTCTTAACTATGAAGGATACACATAAACTAGCAAAACTATAATACGAGGGGGTAAAAAGTTTTAAAACTACTGATGTGATAAAAAAAAAAAAAACTACTGATGTGGAATTTGAAAGCACTAGAGGCCTAATGCAGACCCTAAAAGAAAATGATGACTAGCAAAAGGCAGGAAAAAAGGTCTATGTAAAGAGAACTGCAAATATGTATGACAAAGTGGGCAACAACAGAGGACCTTAAGTACCAGCTGACGAAGCTTAAGTTTATTCTATAGACCAGTAGCTCTCAACTCTGGCTGCCATTAATTTTAAGTAGCTCTCAAATGTGCAACCAAGGTTTCAGAATCACTATAAAGAGTACAGAATCAATGAAGGCTTTCATGCAGGAAAGACTATTTAAAAATTTTTTTAAATGATTTCACTGGCACAATGAGAAGAAACAGAAAAAAAAGACAAAACCCATCACAGTGGATTAATTATATTTCTAAATACTGCCTTCATTTTTTGATATAACCGCATGTGAATTTTAGAAAAGACTGGTGAGCAATGAGAACCAAATAACTCATTTTCTTTTGTATCTAGTTTAGTATCAATTAAAAGGATGGTTCAGGGGAATGGCACTGGCAAAACAACAAAAACTCTCTCTTTACAGGGCAATCAATATTTCTATTAATATTTCTGTCAATTATTTGTAAGTTACATAATATTGAAATTCTCATATATAGTTCATAGAATGGAAAACAAAACAATGTGAAAGCACTTACCTGGATCCACCATTTCTCTTTACAGTCTCTAAAAACAATGTTGAAAAACTCTTTTTAGCTTGTGATTGAATTTCATATTCCGTATCTTGCACTCTTTTTGAAGGTATTTCTGATACTTTCTCTTCTTGTCCTAATATTTTATCCTCTACTTTCGACTTGTCAGTTTCTCTCTGTACTTTTTTCAAAGTATCTTTATCTTCAAAGTTTAACCTAATAGATTAAAAGAAAGGAAGTAAAATGCTCCTATGTTTGTTATGTGTCTTCCTGAATTCCTTTAGTGATAATACAGACCACATCACAAGATTTCGCATTGGGCATTAGAACAGTTAAATTATAAACCAGGAAAATCTGCGGTTTAAAGCACTGTATTTCTCAGAGCACTGCAGCTGACTATACTCTGAATAGCAAAGTCTTGGAATACACTTAACTTGTTGGCTCCAGAAATGAAACAATACTGTAGGCAAAAGTTATACTCTACAAAGGTTCCTATTAACAGAAGACCTTGAACAATCTACTGTGCTTTCTGAAGGTCAAAGAGAAACTCTTAAGAAACAGTACAGTATTCACAACTCATTCCCAGTAGTACATGGGCTTCATTATTCTAGAAATGATATAATATTGGCAGTTATAAACAAAATGAAGCAAAAAGTACATTTTAAGGCCGTCTTCATTAAATATAAATGAATATACAAAAGGCATATTATTTTTCGCATAGCATGTTAATATTCATTAATCCCTACTAAAAAGCTAAATCTAAATGCTATACCACCAATTTTTAATATGAAAGGTGAAATATTTAAAGCAACACTGTTATTATTTAAATGAAAAGTTACCTTTTTCTGATCTTAAGAGAAATCTCCGTACTTGAAGACAGTATATTTACTGAATTTCCAGAAGTGTGAGCTTCTCTCTTTTGGGCAGTTGAAATAGCATTTTGTGATTCAGATGGTTTTTCATGCAAAAGAACATTGGGCGAGCGAACTGATATGTAAAATTCTTCATCTGTTTCAGCACAAAGACCATTTGTGTTTTCATCTGACTTTTTTTTCAAGTCACATGTACTCTTAACACAAACATCAGCTTCTGGAACTTTCTGATTAATTTCATGGACCTGGACTAAAAGAAAATTACATAAAGATACTTATTAATTTAAAAGATAACATTAGAATCAAAAAGGTTTTTAAATTCAGCAAATATTGAATTTTAAGTTCTTCTTGGTAAAAAGGCAAAAAATTTATATGATCTGAAGAGAAATCAAAGTATGAGAAGTACTTTTTAGAAGACTCACAAGTCAGTAAGTTTGGAATCAAAAAGATCTATGATAAAATATATATTTTAGAAGTTTTGAAAAGACAAATCCTCAAACAGAAAAATCATAAGTTTATTGATAAAGTCTTGAGGTGTGAATAAATCTATATACAACTAACATAATCAAATAACCTAGAAAAATCACAAGATTCTTCTGTTTAGGTTGAGTTAGTAAGGCAGCTAAATGAACACATTTATATTACATATACAACATCATATACATACATATATGTATTTATCAAAGTACACATAAACAGGATAAATATATTTTTTTCTCTTAACCCTCAACCTTCAAATATCAAAGAAAATCTTTTAGAATAACAATATACAATATAACCACTGTTAAATTCCTATCATCTTGTTTTGAAATCGATATCATTGTTTTGTTGTTGTATCATTTTGTTTTTGTTTTCTATCATCATTGTTTTGTTGTTGTATCATTTTGCTTTTGTTGTTTTCTAATTGTTTGATTGATTTTTGTTTTTTTTCCTCGTTAAAATAAAAAAATCTTGCCAATGTTACAGAACGGGCAAAAAAAAAAAAAAAAAAAAAAAAAGTGGCTAAGTATATTCCTAAAAAGCAGAGACTAGAAATCTAAAATACAAACACCAAGGGTTTTTGGTTCTGGAATAAAATGGCATTTCCCAACTTCTCCCTCTAAGTACAACTAAATTGCTATGTCAAACAGTAGGAGAGAGAAAATTACCCACTGACCAACAGGCCAGGCACTGTGGGTGCACACCTATAATCCCCATACTCACAAGACTGAGAAAAAGGACTGCCACAAATTCAATGCCGGCCTAGGCTACACAGTGAATTTAAGACCAGTCTTAACTACACAGTTTGACTCTCTCTCAACAACTCCCCCCAACCAAAAAAAAAACAAAAACAAAAACAAAAATCACAATTCAGGATTCTGAAAGATGAGAGGAAGAAGGTGGACTAGCAAGAAACTTTAGATCAAGAACTACATTGTAGTTCTTTGGTTAAGTTTCTTGTTCATCTCCTATATATCCCTAGAATGGGCAACAGAGAAGGGGTGAACCCCCATCAAACAACTGGGCAAAGGGCAAGATAACAGAAGAGGAAGAAGGCCCAGTGTCTGGTCCAGTAATCAGATATGGCAGGAGTGATCACCCACAGGGAGCTACAGAGGAGAGAAATTTCAGTCCTTCCTCACCCCTGCTTCACACCCCAAGTGTTGCTTTGACCCAGTGGTGCTAATAACACAATGGCTCAGCGATCTTATGGCACATGAGTTATTGTGCTTTTAAGACAAAAGATGTTAATCTATGAGTTGTTTTTTCTAAACTACAACCTCAATTTTCAGGTTTAACTCCAGGGTTGGCACTTTGTAATAAATAAGTGGGTTCTAGGTTGCAGTTTGGCACTTGGTCTTTAAAAAGTTCACCAACTACGGCTGGGGATTTAGCTGAGTGGCTTAAGCACCTGCCTGGCAAGCGTGAGGTCGTGAGTTCGATCTCCAGTACTAAAAAAAAAAAAAAAGTTCACCATCACTGCCCTAGGACATTCCAGTCCCAATTTCACAACCTGCATTTTAGCAGTTTCTAAACTGAAGCAAGAAAAGCATAAGAGATGTGAGTGTCCTTGTGCTCTACACCCACAATACGAGACCCAGGCCCAGTAGTTTCTACCTAAAACCAAAACTGAGGGAACAAAGATATAAGGAGGCATAAGAAACACCTTATTCCTCACTCAAGAAAGCACAGGAACTATCCAAGCAGCATTAAAAAGCAAAGTAGACCAGAATATCATTGCTAGAAACAGACTCTATAAAGTTAGGGAAGAGCCCATACATTACAACAAAAGATTTTACTATGAGCAAGAATCTCCAAGCATAACAACCAAGCTAACCAAAATACTATCAAAATGATTTGCCACGTCAAACAATAGGAGAGAGGAAAAAAACCCAATCTAAAAAAGAAAATATGAATGGTCATAAATGTATGGAATGACTCACATGCTGCAACTATTAAAAAAAATTTTAAAACAAAATTATTTAAGTCAGTCATAACTTCTCTTAAATGAGAAAGTAAGTCTCAAAGAACCAAGTTATAAGAAAGTACTAGTTGTTTTAGATTTTATGTACTTTTTGGTGTAGTTTCTAAATGTTTTAATTTAAAACATCCTAATGACTGCTACAGAGCAAATCAAAAACCACAATGAGCTACACCTTCATGCTCATTAGAATGTTATTTTAAACAAAATAAAGCAAAACAAAGTAACTTTTGGAGATGACAAAAAATTAGATCTCTGTGCAATTCTGACAGGAATATAAAATGGTACTACGAAAACAGTATGGTATGGATTCTTAAAAATATTAAAAAGACTTGACAACAGTGTCACTTGTGGAGCAGTTTTTCTAGTAACTATACCTGTATGATAATATACATCTATAGTATATAGTATATAGTATATAGTATATAGTATATAGTACATAGTACATAGTACATAGTACATAGTATATAGTATATAGTATATAGTATATAGTATATAGTATATAGTATATAGCATAGGTATAGCATCATAGTAACTCTGTAACTTGACAGCAATAACCACCATTTGCTATATTCATGGAGTTAGTATGTAGGAACAGGTAGGGAAAGATGGAATAAAATGGCCAGGAGGCCTAGGTTAGGATCAAAGTCAGTCAGTGTCACAGACCAGATATTGACAAGCACCCACCTGGCGGAAGGGAAAGACAGGGGTCCCCAGTAAAAGGAGCCACGAATAAGAACTCAGGATTTCCGCTCTCAAGTCCCCACCACTTCGTGGTAGCTGTCTAGTCTCTTTCTTTTCCATCTTTTTTCCTCCAAATAAATTGTCTTTTGTTACACTAAATTTTACTTTTGTTTAGTTTTTTACTGGCACTGGGTTTAGAATCACTGGAAGCTGAGTTTTCAGCACCTCAGTGGCATGGCATGCCATGCCATGAGGGACATAAAACCTGGACGTAACAAATAGGCTACAAATCAAATCTGTGAAGATGTACCAGGTAGGGCTTGCTGCCGTTCGAAGTCTTGAAGCCTGGAATCAGGTGCAAGCTTGTCTGATACCTAATGCTGTTTGTAGGCCGAAGACTGTTTCTCTCCATGTGGGCTACTTTGGAACTCTTTACGTTTTTATAATAGGTTTTAAGGGCAAAGGAACAGAAAAAGAGACAGAGAAACAAGGAAAGCAGTATCTCCAAAAAGCTAAGAAAACTCACATAGCCTTTTATGACTTATCTTCAAAGTCTTATAGTGTACATATTTCATATTTGATAGATAGTATATACAAATCACCTTTGAAATGGGTTAATAGGAAAAGATGCTGACCTGAGTAAGATTAAGAATTAGTGGAGTCTGCAACATAAAGACAAAAGAAACTGTATATGATCTTGGTACTCTGGCTGATAAATGTTTCCTATAGGGCGTAAGTCAACAACTCTGATAGGGTTATACAGGTATACAAGAATTTAAACGGATGGTGGACAGTGGGGATATTTATAAACAAGGGGAGACGCTAGAATACACAAGGCAATAGTTTAGAGCTGCAGGCATCAATGTAAACTTGTTTAGGTAAATAAAACACAGAATACTACATACAAAAATATTTATACATGTTATTTACACTGGTTAGTACATACACATACATTATCTTGCTCAAGTTGAGAGCATCTACAAACAACATTTCATACGGAAAAGACAAAAGGGAAATTTCTAAACATTTGAAAATTAATAAACTTATAAAAAACAAATGATTTAAAGAAGTCTCAAAGAAGTAACTATTAAAGTTATCATCCAATTATATCAATTACATTTTTACTATATATTAATTACATTACATAAGAATGTAATATATTTATTTTAAATATTTAAAATACCCAGAAATAAGTGCAATGAACAGAAAATACAGCATATCAAAGGATGCAGTACAGCAATGCTAGGAAGAAACTGCATACTACTAAGTCAAACATTTAGAACGAGGAAACAGCTGGGATAGACATGTGGTTCAGTGGTACAGCACTTGTGGTACAACCCAGGGTTTCATCTCTATCCACAGCACTAAAAAAAAAAAAAAAAAAAAAAAAAAAAAAAAAAAAAAAAAAAAAAAAAAAAAAAAAAAAAAAAAAAAAACCACACAGGAAAGATAACAAGTCAATGACCAAGCAGAAATTTTTCCAGGTACCCAAGACTGGTTAAACATTAAAAATCAGTCACTGTAAGCACAATGTTAAGAGAACAAAGAAAAGTCATGTGATCATATCAATTTATGTTCAAAACGGATTTTGACAAAAGCTATCTCTAGCCATGATTTAAAAAACTGCCAATATACTACAAACAGAAAAACTTTTCCAACCTACAAAACCTACAGCTAGAACCGGGGACGTAGCTCAGAGGCCTAAGTGCCTGCCTGGCAAGCACAAGGTCCTGAGTTCGATTCCTGGTAACAAAAACAAAAAACAAACAAACCTATAGCTAAACTAGATGTGGTGGTGTCCACAAGTAATCCTAGTACTCTGGGAGGCTGAGGCAGGTGAGTCCCAAACTGAAGCCCAGCCTGGACAATTTAGTGACTCAGCCAAGCCCTGTCTCAAAATAAAAAGAACTAGGGGTATAGCAGTGTGAAGGCCCTAGGTTCAGTCCCCAGTTGAGGGTGTGGGGAAGGGTAAGTGGACAGTCTGCAGCTAAAATTACAGTTAATAATGAGACTGGATGCTTTTTAAGAGCAGAACCAAGGCAAAGATTTCTAGTCCCATTTATTTCAGTTAAAATCCTAAAACAGACATGAATAACTATTGTGATCATGATTAATCAACAAAGATGCTGACTCTAGCAAGCATAGCCTGAAATACTATTAAACATAAAACAGATTAAAAGCCTCTACAGTTGATATGACTCTAGTTTTAAAAAACTAAATCATTCTAAATTTTTAAATTGCTTGGATTTCTAGAAAATCTTGGTAAGTGTTGAGTTAAAATTTTCTTTAATTAGTCCCTTACAGTCAAAGAAAAATTCTAGCTGTAAACTTTTTTTCAGCAAGGCAGGGTTGTGCATGCCTGTAATCTCAGTTGTGTGAGAAGCCAAGTCAGGAGGATGAGAAGTTTGAGTCCAGAGTGGGAATTTTATCAAAATACCAAGACCCTGTCTCAAAGTTAAAAAGGGCTAGCAATGCAGCTCAGTATGAAGGCCCTGAGTTCAGTTCTCAGTACTGAAAATAAAACTTTTCAGACAAAATATAAGTAACATGAAATTAAACTTACCACTTTAACCACTTAAAACTGTACAACTCAGTAAAATTAAGTTTCATGAAAGATTATGCAGCCATCACTACTATCTGTTTCCATAACAGAATCTCTGGACCCATTAACATTAATTTACCCTTACAACTCACCCCTGGTCCACGGCAGGTTCTAGTCTACTTCCTGTGTTTCAGTGTAAGCTATTCTAAACCTTAATGATTGGAACCATGATGTGTTTGTCCTTGTGTGTCTGGTTTACTTAATATGCTTCCAAGGTTCTTCTTGGTGCAACAAGCATCATAATTTCATTATTTAGCCAGCTGAACATTCTGTTCCATATACTACCAGTATATATGCACTACTTGTTGTGAGACATTTCAGTTACATCCATCTTTTGGGCATTGTGAATAGTACTACTGAACACTGGTGTCCAAGTGTCTGAGTCTCTGCTTCCAATTTTTTCGGTTAAATACCCAGGAGGAGAACTGTTGAGTCATATAATTCTACACTTAACTTTCTGACGGGTTGCCCAATGTTTTTCTCCTACAGTGGCTGCACAATTTCACTTTCTCACCAGCATTACATGAGAATTTTGATTTAGTCACATTCTCAGTAACTGTTATTCTTTTACTTTTGTAAGCAACAGTCATCTTAGTGTATGTACAGTGCAATTTTCATATGGGTCTTAATTTGTCCTTGTCTAATAACGAATAATTTTCAGCATCTTTTCATATGTTTACTGGCCAACTGCTTATCTTCTTTGTGAAATGTCTGCTCAAGTCTTATGTCCACTTTTTAATTGGATTGTTTATTTTTTTGTTGTTGAGTTGTAGTTCTTTATAAATTGTCAATATAAATCAACATTTATCAGATAAAACAATTTCAAAAACTTTCTATTGAGTTGTCCTTTCAAGCTGTTGATAGTGACTTTCGAACTAACATTTTTATAAGATAAAAAAATGTAAAATATACCTCTGTAGAAAACTGAGTAACATAAAAATGCAAATTCTCACAAAATATCTATATAAATTAAATGCAATTCTAGGTGAAATTTCAAGAAAAGTTTACTGAAAATTGGGTAAAAATGAAAGTTCATAGAAAGAAAAAGATTTGACAATGGTAGGAAAAATAGTAGAAGTACTTACCTCTTATCTTAGCCCATACTGTAAATTACAGTATAAAACAATTGTATTAACATAGGAAGAAACATCAAAAGTATACTGAATTATATAAGAGTTAACACATGACTATAGCAGTACAATCAGAACAGACCACATTAATGAATGACTCACACTGATCATCTGGAAGAAAACAAACGATTATAAGGTATATCCTTAAACCCATTCTAGATGGATTAGACTTACATTTTTAAAAATTAAAAGTAACAATCTGGGGCTGGGGATTTAGCTCAGTGGCCTAAGGATTTAGCTCAGTGGCCTAAGCGTCTGCCTGCCAAGTGCGAGCTCGTGAGTTCAATCCCCAGTACCAAAAAAAACCCCCAAAAAACAAAAAAAGAGTAACAATCTAAGTTATTACATACACCATTAGGGTAAAGATTTTTTTTTATCAAAATCACAAAAATCATGTATTTGAGGATTTTAAAATGTTTCCTATTTATGGTTAAAATATAATAATAAAAACTGTCTACTATTTGAAAAAACTTGTCACATAAATTACAGACAAATCACAGATATGCAAGTCAAATCTCCTACAAAGAAACAAAATAGACAAGTGACATGGATAAACAATCACAGATAACTCATATTATCCGATAAATGCAAATTCTAAGAACCATATAAGCAGGTGCTCAAATCCAATAACAATCATGGATGTTAAAGTAACAATGAGATCAATACAGACCAATTGAACTAGCAAAATACAAAATAGCCTATCTGGTAAAAAGCACTTTTAACATTATTTGTGTGCAAGAAAATTTAACAGCCTCTTCTGAAGCCCTTAAAGACACGAAAACAGGCTGGGGATTTAGCTCAGCGGCATAAGCTCCTGCCTTGCAAGCAGGCAGTCGTGAGTTCGATCCCTGGTACCGATAAAACAAAACAAACAAAAAAAAAAAAGACACAAAAACATAGATGCATGCTGTAATTTTTTCACTTATATGCTCTAAGGAAGATATAAAAATGACTTGAACAGGATGATAGGAGCAATGCTCAGACCTTTCTTTTAAATCGTTAACTCTTTCCTCAAATGGAGTAGTATTCTTTAACTTGAAAGATAAAGCTAAAACTTTTTTTGAGACTTTTTTTTTTAATACACAGTTCAGGCTGCACTTGAATACATTATGTAATTCTGGCTGACCTCAAACTCGAGATCTTCCTGCTTAAGCCTCTGCAGTACTAGATTTACAGGCATGCATCACCACACCAGCCTTGAAGATAAAACTTTTATAAGCAGCTGTCTATGCCATTACTAAACAAAATGGAGCAAAAGGAGAAAAAACAAATAAGAGCACTGATCACAGACTTGAAAGCCAAAAACATACTCATCCATGGTCACAGTTTTACTAAGGCGGACCCTGCCCTTGTCACTTGAACCTCTGGCATTTTAGATTTTTTCATTATATCCAGACAAACAGTCACATGGACATGCTACCAACCTGATCTGCCAGCAGCTTCACTTGGCTCTGCAACACCTTGCAAAGGGGCTTCTTTCTTCCTTGATGAAACTGGAAATGACTTTGGGTGTGATTTCTGGCACTGAACATAGAAGAAACACATTAGACCTACTTTATTAATTATCAATTGATTTTAACTCATCTGTTTTTAAAACAGGAAAAAATATTTTAGAACAACAAACCATCTGTTAATGTAAATTAACCACTGACACGAGACTAAATAAACAGGTTAGAGTAGATATTGTCATACAATATCATATATACAATAGTGAAACAAATGAATGACACGAATAAATGACTATGTTAACTTAAAAAACAGGCAAGATGCAGATGTACCTAATAATCCCACTGCTATAAATTTCAAAGTAGATAGAAGGAGACCCAATTCAATTCAATCCAACCCAATCCAATCCGATACAGTACTGAGGAATTCGTCTATGCAATAAAGTGTTGTGTTAATACAGAGTCCTGATCATTTGAAGGGCCCTTTTACAAAGCTAACTCTTGCCTGGCATCTGAAAACTTAGTAAATCAAATAATATAAGCATTATTTAAAAACATGAGGTGACACAGCTAAGACTCAACAAGTCAGAACTCAGAGAAAGAAGAGCACGCTCTATGGCTTTTCATAATTACCTTGTAGAACTATATGAACTTTTAAGAACAATAATTTTTGATTTCAAAAACTATTCTCCAACAAATGAAAATAAAAAGACAAAACAGTAAATCAGTATAAACTAGACTTTTTAGCACAATGACAGAGAAAGAACCATGACAAGACAAAACAATAAATAAAAAGAAACAGGCTAAATAAAAAGAAATGACTACAAAGGATCATAACAGATCATTACACACAAAATTGAAAATACAGGAAAATGACGCTTCAAAAAAATGTAAAATGCCAAAATTAGCAAAAGAAATAGGAAAAAGCCAGGGATTTAGCTCAGCAGCATAAGTGCCTGCTTTGCAAGCATGAGGTCCTGAGTTCAATCCCTGGTACCAAAAAAAAAAAAAAGAAAAATTTAATAGCTAACCATTAAATAAAGTCCTAATCACAAAAGGAATCCAGCAAAAGAGCTCCAACTATATGTTTTACAATGATTTGAAGGAACAGATCATTTTTATTTAATAATACTATCCCAAAATGCAGGAAAGACTAAGTTATTTTATGAAGCTGGGTTGCATTTCAGTTAAAACCTAAAATATCACATCTTGCTTAAAGAAAAACAAACATAAGATGGGTGTGGCCAAGTAAGCCTATAATCTCAGTACTCATGAGAGGCTGAGGCAAGAGGATTCCAGGTTTGAATCCCACCCAGGCACTTCAGCAAGAGCGTATCTGCTGTTTCACATACATATATGCACAATCACCAGGTCCAGAAATTTAAAGTTCTCAAAAAGAAAATCTTGTAAGATATATAGTCTTAGGTCTACTTAACCTAGGTTATTATTAAATCAAATAAACAACTTCCATTTCTATGTGGAAGACCATGGTGATGTCTGCAGGACAGAAAGACCCTACCTGGAAAAACTAACACATATGGTTTCTACTGTTCAGGAGTACTCAACAGAGAAGAAAAGTCCATATAAAAATAAAAATAAAGAACATAAAAAGAGCCAGGCACGGTGGCACACTCCTGTAATTCCAGCACTCGAGAGGTTGAGGCAGGAAGATCGTTGCAAGTTTGAAACCAGCTGGGCTACAAAGTGAGCCCAAGGCCAGCCTGACTGCATAAAGAGACCCTATCTCAAAAAGACAGAAAGTAAAATAAAAATAAAAAATAAAAGAAATAAAAGAAAAATAGTGAAACTAAAATAAGCATATGAGAGAATCAACAAAGCCAAAGTTCCTGAACGAACAAAACTAAAAAGCCCTAAGGAAAAAGATAAGATGTAAACAACCAATGTCAGGAATGAAAAAAGATAATAGACTCTTAAGGTACTAACATGACTGTAGAAATACACTACCAACAACTTCATCCAAAAAAAAAAGGAAAATTCAAATGATCAAATTCCTCCAAAAAAGAAAATTTATAACTATCCAAAGAAACAGAAAATGCTTCTTTTACAAGCCAGGCACATACAGTGGAACCTTTATTTTTCAACATATCTTTTGTGTGTGTGGTGCTACAGATTAAATCCATAGCCTGGCACATGCCAAGCAAGGGGTCTACCACAAGCTACAACAATAAAAACAAGACTGCTGCAGCACACACACTGTAGGTTCACTACCACTGTACTAAGTTATTGATCAATTGTGATCTACCTGAAATACTTTTTAAAACACACAAAACATACAAAATTCTCAGGAGACCTGACATTAAACAGTGAAGGACAGTGATCCCTGAGAGACAGGAAATAAATGAAGCAAACCATCTGATTTCCTGAGCTTATAGGTCATGGTATAAGCAGGAGAAATAGTTGAGGAACCAAGGTTGGGGATGTGAAGTAAATGTGGTTAGAATTTGCAAGTGATAGACAGGAGGTAGCTACACCGAGTAAAAACTCCACACATGTGCAGATCTCCCTCAAGCACCCATACAGACTGACAGGAGCATACACATGAGAATACCGTGCAAGGCCAGAGAAAGAACTCCATGAAATATAAGGGGGAACAATCCTCAGTCACATGGAACCTTAGAATATGCCTATACCTACTAGTCGGAGTGTAAAACCTCCCTGAGTCATGGAACTCTGAGTAAAGAATACAGTTTTTACCTCAGAAGTAAAACCAGCTATAGATTACATGCTGCTAGTCCTTATTTCCATAGCTCTCCCTATTTCTAAAAGTAGATTACGTTTGCATCTTACTCTTTTTTTACTAGCTATACAGCAAATGTGTGGGCTTATCATGACCTATTACATCCTTTATAGAAGAGGCACCTCTAACATAACCAAACAATAAAGAACATGTAAAGAAACAATGGCTATTTTTGATGAACACACATAATTATTAGCAAACCTAATCAAAGTTATTAATTCATGATGAAGTCAAGTTTATCCCAGGAAACTTAAAGTTGATTTAAACATTAAAAAAATCACTGAGGGGGCTGGGGATTTAGCTCAGGGGCATAAGCGCCTGTCTTGCAAGCACGCAGTTATGAGTTCCATCCCCAGTACCCCCCCCCAAAAAAGAAAGAAAATGGAGAGATATCCCATGCTGTTGAGTAAGAAGAATCAAAATAGTGAAAATGGCCATACTTCCAAAACTGTTACAGATTCAGTGCAATTCCAATAGTATATCTTACAGAATTAGAGAAAATAATCTTAAAATTCACCTGGAATCAGAAGAGACCTAGAATAGCAAAGGCAATCCTGGGAAACAAAGACAAGACCGGCAGCATCACAATCTCTGACTTGAAATTATACTATAAAGCTTCTGTGATAAAAAGCAGTGTAGTACTGGCAAAAAAACAGACCTGAAGATCAATGAAATAGATTAGAAGATGTAGAAATAACTGAAGACACAGTAAGCTGTGTCAAAGCTTTGACAAAGATACCAAACACATTCACTAGAAGAGAGTCTCTTTAATAAATGGTGTTGAAAAAACTGGCTTTGCACATGCTGAAGATTAAAAACCAGACCCATGTCTTTCACCATATATTAAGCTAAAATCAGAATGGACTAAAGATCTTAGTACTAAAGCAAAAAACATTAATTTGCCAGGTAATAGAATAGGTAAAACTCTTGAAGACACTGGTATAGGCAAAGACTTTATGAATAAAACCCAGAGTGCACAGGACTTATTGCAGAGAATCAACAAATGGGATCTCATCCTACTGAAAAGCTTTTGCACAGCAAGAGAAACCACCAACAAAGTGAAGAGACAACCCACTATCGAGGAGAAAATGTTTGCCAGCTGTTCCTCAGATAAAGGACTATTATCGAGGACATACAAAAGAACTCAAAAAAAAAAAAAAAAATCAGTCCTCCCAGATTTAAAGGCCCAATCCAAAAATGGGCATCTGAGGTGAACACACACTTCTCAGACGAAGCACCAACAGCAAATATGTGAAAAAATGTTCAACAGCACCAGTCATTTGAGAGATGTCAATTAAAACAACTCTGAGAATTCACCTCATCTCAGAAGGTATTAAGTATCTAGTATTAGTATCTAGTATTAAGAAATCAACCAATAACAAATGCTAGAGGGACTATGGGGAAAAAGGAACCCTTCTCCACTGTTGGTGGGAATGCAGACTGGTGCAATCACTGTGGAAATCAGCGTGGAGATTGCTCAAATAGCTAGGATTATAGGTCCCATTCGATCCAGCTATTCCCCTTCTGGGTATCTTCCCAAAAGAATTAAAAACATAATACCACAGTGATATATTTACATGTTTATAGCAGCACAGTCTATAATAGCCACATTTTGGAAACAACCTAAATGCCCTTCTATTAAAGAATGGATAAAGAAGCTGTGGTATTTTCATATATTGGAATGCTATTCAGCTATAAAGAATGAAAAACTGGACACTTTTATAAGTAAATGGGTGCAGCTTGAGAACATACTCATTAGTGAAATAAATGCCACGCATGTATATTCATACTGTTTCATTAGTATGATAAGAAAAAAACATGCATTTTGTCCCAGAGACAATGACTTCAGCCAAGCAACTAATCAGGCCATACCTGCCTTTACTTTAACTAACCCACTGTATACCATTTTGAGTTGACTTTTGGATGTCTTAAGAAACTTCTGATGTGCTACAAGGTTTGGGTTTTTTGCATGTGGATATCCAGTTGGTCCAGTATATTTATTGAGGGTACAATCCTTTCTCCATTTCACTGCTTTCACACCTTTGCCAGAAATCAATCGTCTGTTTTGTGGGTACCTATTTTGAGACTTTACATTGGTACTCTGCTGGTTTTTCTATCTTGATATCCATGCCGTTTTGTCATGATGGGTGTAACTTTGTGATAAGTCATGGGACTGGGGAGGGTTAGAGCTCAAATTCTGCTCCATTATCAAAGTTGCTTAGACTATTTTTACAGAAATGTAAGAATCAAAATGTTAATCTTTTTGAAAAATTATGTTGGCAGTTTGACAAGGGATTGTGTTTTCTGATCTTTCTTATTTTCTTCCATTCATTTGTAGTTTTATTGTCTTTTAGTTTTAATTTGCAAGGAACGATATGAGGGTATTTCATAACTTTCTTCTTTTCTAATAAATGTATCTGGTGCAATAAATAAATCAATCACTAAGTAAATAATCTGCCTTAGACATTAGGTTCAAACCTCTAGGACTGGGGGTAGGTGTACAAGGCCCTCGGTTAGATCACCAGGACTAGTGGAAAAACTAACTGAACATCTACAAGTTGTGCATGGTGGCACAGAATATTATCCTAGCGCTCAGGAGGTTGAGGCACAAGGATCACAAATTTGGGTCCCTCTCTGGCTACACAGCAAGTTCAAAGCCAGCCTGGACCAAATACTGAGACCTTGTCTAAAAAACTACTATTTTGTATAGTTAGATCAATTCAACGTCTTAAAATGTGTAAGGAGCCAGGCATGGTGGCACACGCCTGTAATCCCAGCTCTTGGAAGGCTGACGCAGGAGAATCTTCGTGAGTTCAAGACCAGTCTGGCCTACAAAGTGGGCTCAAGGTCAGCCTGAACTGCATAATGAGAATGTCGCAACACACACACACACACACACACACACACACACACACACAAGATATGTAATGAACAAAACTGGCTTCCTTGGATAGAAAGAGTGGCTTCCTTCTTCAGAAAATAGCTCAACTTGTCAACCTAATCATAAACCTCAGTAACTACCTACATACCTAAAAACCTATTAAAGTGTTATTTTAGAAGAAATAAGTAACAGCTATAATTTGCTAATTTTAATTCCCAATTTCAAACATAAGAAATATTAAAATTTTTAATAACTCCGTCCAAATTTTATAACTATCAATGGAAATACAGGATTTTCTTTCAAGAGTACGATAACTAAAAAGTGTTTAAGTACACTGTATGTAGTATCATTCATTAAAATACTACATAGACCTGTTCTTTTTTACTTACATCTTTGCTTGGTGACTGAATACAACTGTTATTTATTTTGGGTGTTGAATAAAGCACTGATTTTGTAGAATTTGTGATAAAATCATCAATGAGACCTAAAACAAAAGCAAGAAATTTTAGAAAGTGAATTTAATACAGCATCTGTTGGTTACCATTCAAGGTAGCTCTACAGGACACATAAAGAACTGTCTGATTAGCTGGGTCTGGTAAGACACGCCTGTAATCCCAGAATTCTCAAAAGCTGGAGGTCAGACTGAGCAGTGTATGCTGTCTCAAAATTTAAGAAGCACTGGGGATACAGCTCAGTGATAAGATGCTGAGCAAGGACTTGGTTCAATCCCCAATGCCACAATTAAACCCAAGATAAAGAAACAAACTGAAAAATCATAGATCAATTCAATATCCAAATGCTCCTGAAAGGTATCAGAACCTGAGAAAAGCAAACAAGGATTCTTGATGAAGTATGTGCCAACTCTTCTTTCACAACTGGTACAGAAGAGCTAGTTTTTCACTATGTCAGTCTGTTTTGTGCTGAGAATAAGTTGGAGAGTGTAGATCAGCGTTGAGTACCTGCCTAACAAGCGCAACAGCTAGGGTTCAATACCTGATACCACAGGAAAAAAAAACTAGAAATAGTCAAGCTATACATCAAATACTCTCTCTTATTAGGCAGGGAAAGGCTTCTCTCTCTTCTAGCTGGCTGTTTTTGGTACCTTCTGTTACCACAAACTGTTGCCTTTCTGTCTTAAGAGCCAGCTGATTTCGGACTAAAACCCCTATAAACTGTGAGCTAAATAAACTTTTCCGTCTTTAAATTTGGATGTTGGGTATTTTGTCTCAGTAATGAGAGAAAAGTAACTAAGATTAAGTCCTACGTCTACACAAAAATTCACCTATATTTCATGTATATTATATATACATATATAGCCTCAAGGTAATTTTACACAATATGTTCAGTAATTCTGTACATAAACTACGATTCTATGATGTGGCAAATTCTACCTGTCACACTGCGTTTCAGATTTTGGAATTTCAAACTAGAAATAGTCAAGCTATACATCAAATACTCTCTCATACAATTATGTATGGACAAGATTACAGAGATCTACTGTGGATGTCAAATTACTATGTTTTAAAATCAGTGTTACCTTTAGTATATAGAAAGAATTACCATATTATCAAAATTCCAAGGAAAACATTTTACTTGTATTTAAATGCTGGAAAGTATTTGCTACATTTGATATTAATATGACAAATTTGTATTTTCATTCATTTCAACCCTCAAAGTCCATCTGGAAATGAAGCCTTACTTTTTTCTTCGAAACAGTTTTCTAAGATTTCCAGCATGTCCTGGTTTTTCTCAGTATTAATGCCAGGTACCCTAATAAAAAGAAAGGAAAAATATACCATATCATTTCTGTAAGATAATTCTTCCACTTATATTACTTATGTTCTACTATTTATGTTACCATCTACTTGAAAATCTGTATCTCAGTATAAAAATGTTAACAGTAAGAATAGTTTCATTATATGAACACAAAATGTACTTGAGAACTTAAAGAGTTCCTGCAAAAGAACTCATTCTTTTGTATTGTAAAGGAAAATACATCCTTACCTACATAAACAATTATATCACATAAGTAATGATACAATAGAGTTGAACGTACACACTGAAAACTGGTTTGGACTACTGCTGTATCTCAATCAGAACATAATTTTTTTTTTCTTTTTTGGGTCTTTTTGAGACAGGGTCTCATTTTGCAGTTCAGGCTGGCCCTGCACTCACTTTGTAGCCCAGGCTGGTGTTGAACTTGCAATGATCCTCCTGCCTCAGCCTCCTAAATGCTGGGATTACAGGTGTGTGCCACCACGCCTGGCTAAACCATCTTTCTAACATTACCTTCAATCCATTCTACAGTATATTTTTCCTTGGACTGTCATTTGGTTAGAATGAGTCCTTCTATTCCACCATTTTATCATCTCAATTTGTTTTCTCAGTGTCACTAAGTCAATACTGTTTGTATTAACATTTCTCTTAGTATAAAGTAAGTTAATTACACTTAGTGGGCAGACATCATTACTTTACTCAGGTGAAAATTTCTGCTTTCTTCCCTCAAAAATTCACTTTCTGAAGATGAAAATAGAAGTTGTATTTACTATAAAATCACCTGGGAGGCCGGCAAAATCTTCTTCGGTAGTCATTTTTGAGATGATCCTAAAAAAAAAAAATTTAAACATTTATTTAAAATATAATAAAATACAACTTATTTCCAATGTAATTTCATTCTAACATGGGAATGGCAAAACTTCTTAAGTATCTTTTAATCACCCATAATTATATTAAAAAAGAATTCTGAATCAAGTGCAAAAGAAATGTGCCTCATATGCAATATTTCCAAACCTTTCTTGTACTACTCCTTACCCCTTCCCTCAAGCTGATCTTATATTATTCTTCCACTTGCCTTACCACTACCATACGTTTCCATCTATCTTGGCTCCCAATCATTCAAGATGGTTAACTAACAATATCTACTTACATCCCTTCCACATACAAATAGTCCACTAAAATAATCATAAGGAACAAACACTGTAAAACAACAATGAAAAAAAATTGAAGAGAAGATCATATGTGAACAAATTTAACAAATTTCCAGAGGATGGAAAACAGATGAAGAGTGATAAGTGAGGAAACAGAATGAAAGCAGTAGTGGTTTAACAGTAATGAAAGCTCAGAGGCAACTTCTCAATAAGGCATTAGGCAACTTACCTTCCAGAATTGATAGATGCAGAACTAAGAAACTCAAGATCTAAAGGAGGTAGAGTGAGACAAGGGAATAAAACCTATAGAACAGAGACTATGCTTGTCTTACTCTTATAAATACAGACCTCTCAATTCGAGTTTATTGTACGTCTCAAATACGACCAATATCTAAGGGAATCACTCAACACTTAAATCTCTAAAAAAGAAGACAAACAGAAAACTAATGTCAAGAGTAGAAAAGAAGAAAATTCCAAAAATAAGAAAATTATTATTTTCAAGAAATAACTGAAGCACTAGACTCTTTAAAGCTGTATACTATCTACACTGAATGGGGAACAAAAAAAAAAAAAAAAAAGGACATGATTGCCTAAAATAAAGCTGAGGCTGTTTCTTAAAAAATAAGAAAAACAGAAGAATAAGATGAGGAAAATACAACCATCAAGAGCTCCAACCTCTGATCACATTTACTCCAGACAAAACAAAGAGGAGATAGATAGATAGATAGATAGATAGATTAGATATAGTCTAAGAATAATGTATCAGTACAATCAAATTTCCCAAATCTGTAAGATATAAAGAGACAGTGTAATGAATTAAGAGACCCATACTAAGAATGTTAACAGTGAAACTGCAAGAAAAATTGAGAGTAAAAAAATCTAAAATGCTTTTGAAAAATCTATTCCCCAACAATGAGGCAGGAAATGGGAGTAATAGTAAAAATAAAACACAGAAATGCTGATACTTAAGTCAAGACAGTATTTGAGAAACTTTGGGTCCTACTTTTTGTTTTTGTTTTTCTTTTGGGAGGCAGACAGCAGCTGGTGGCTGAACCCAAGGTCTTTGTAGTAGATACATCCTTGACTCTTTATGTTTTGAGACAGGTTCTTGCTAAATTGCCCAAGCAGGACTTGAACTTGCAATCTTCCTGCTTCAGCTTCACGAGTGCTAATACTACAGATATATCCCACTGTGACCACCTAGTTCAATCTTTTTTAGTTATAAAAACTACAGAAGAAATTTTCTAGTTGAAGATCAGGTAGTAATAAAATAACACACTGTAACAATGAAAACACTGAAGTGTTTATTAAGCCCTATTTTTAATGGTACAATTATTTGAGATATAACTGTGCATACGTGAAATAACAAACAAAATATAGTATTTGGTCTAGGCTCATCTTGTTTTTTCTGCCCCAACCCTTTTTAGTAGAGTACAGTCTTTAGAAACCATGAACTAGGTGGCATGTGTAGTCACTGCTTCAGGGAAGCTGCTGTCCACTCTCCAGACTTTCAGTGGATACATGACAGAATAGAGCATGTATAAATATCATCACCTTTAAACTTGTATTTCCCTGCATCTGTCTATGAATATTGGAAACCTACAACTGACAAACCTGTTGTACAATATTTTCTTTGAGGAAGATAATCTTACAGTGAATAGAGATACTTACAATTCCAATCAAAACCTATTTTGGTCTTTGCTGTACTTATAACTTATTCTCTAACATTTTCTGTACTTACAACTTTCTCCTCCATGAAAACTGGCTTTCAACACTGATACTCTTAAGCATTCAGCAGGTGCATCAACATTTACAGTTTTTAACATCCATGACACCCTTCTTACTCTGCTTGGTCTCAAATTTCCCAAACCCCTATCCAAAAGCTCTGCCATCTGGTTTCAGTCACCCTTCCCACAGATACTCTGTACCAAGCCACTATCCCATGAGGACACCAGGCTGACTCAACACTTCCCTTCTTTGACCTCAACATTTCCCTTTCACCTCACACCACCATGCCTCGACACAGTGGACTGTAAGAGTTCACCTTAAAGTCTATTAAGTGGTTGTATCCACTTTCCATAGTAGAACTGAGATCCCTCACATGGACACCAACTTCACCCAACTCATGCTCTGGCATATTTGAGCATCTACTGGGACGTCAAACGGCATTTAGCCACGAAGAAAAGCAGGTGGTGAACAAATGAAGTCCCCAATTCTAAGCTAAAATGACATTACGAATGTTTAACTTTCAAAATAAACACCGCCAGCTTTGACTTGAGTTGGTTTTAGTTTGCACTTCTTCCATGCATTGTGGGATTAGCTTCCTAAAAGAAAACACTGTACAACAGAGATGTGTCAACACCCAAAAACTGACTGCCATTTTGGGGCGGACGATTCCTTGCTGTGGGTCTGTACTGCGCCCTAAGGATCCTTATCAACATCACCAGCCTCTCTCTCCCCATTAGCTGGCCTGCAGCACTGTCATCTTCCCCACACCTACTCTCAACTCTGGCCTCGGAAAACAAATTTCTGCAGACCTCACTAAACACGTCCTGGGGGCACAATTCCCACACACACCCCTTGGGAAGCACTCAAGTACAGGAAAGGCTAAGGCTATCTCCCCACTCCTCTTCCCCCTTTTAAATGGTTTATAACACAAACCCGGGCACCTCGAAAGAGTTCAGAGACTACGACAGGAATTTAAAAACAACTGCAGAAATTTGGTCAATCTTATTCTCCTTTTCGGTCAAACAGAATGGTCATTGTTTTTTGTGATTCCATAAAATGGAAACAATGTTCGTGTCCTTTGTACAGATCACAACTTTTACTATCCCTTCAGACATCTTTGTATACAGCTACAGTGTACATAAACAACTTTACACAGTGAGAGATCGTCGAGGCTTTTTCTTAAAAAAGGAGTTAAGTGAGCAAACACAAGCAGGGGACAGAGAAAGACACGGGTTTTGTAGTAATGGTAACCATAGCTAAGTTTGAAGGCAGAGAGGCGGACGTCGAAGGGGGCCGGGGCCGTGTCAGTCTCCTGCAGCCGGCATCTCTGAACCTGCAGGCGCCTATCCCAGGACGGATCGAGGGGCACCGCCGAAAACACTACCCCCCAAAATGCGCATAAGGCTCGACTCTTCCACAAGACAACTGACAACGTCAAAGTTTTTCAAGACACATTTGGCACACGATCGAGGGTCCGTTTCTCCACAGACCAGCAGGAGCGGAGCATAAGTGCATTTCCACTGCGCGTGGAAAGGACTTGGGGGCCGGCCGGGGGGCACAGCGAGGCTCTTCTGACTTGGACACTGGCGGCTCCGCCCGGCCCAGCCCGGCCAGGCCCGGCCTCCTCCCGTCCCGCCCTCAGCCGCACTTACCAGACCAGACACCGCCATGTTCCGGCCCCGCTCGGCTTCGGCAGACGCTCAAAAGACGAAGCCCAAGCCGGCGACGGCGCGAGGAGGCCGAGCACCGTGGGAGCTACCAGGCTAGCAGCAGGCGGTGGCCCAGAAAAGCCCGGGAGAGGACCAGCGGCTAGCGTGAAGGGTCAGAGCCGCTAGGCGCGCGCTTCCCAAAATCCCGACCCGAGTCCCGCCCCCTACTCGTTAGGCTACCCGCGCACTACACGGTTTGAAACAGGCGACGCATGCGCAACACGGACCGCGCCACCCAATAGGAAGGCAGCTGCTTACAGGCCCGCCCCTTCCGCCAGCTCCCAGCTCCTTCCGCCCAGAGTCCCTTTTTACCTGGAGCCAGTTTCCGCCCACAGGCTCGTTCGCCTGTGTCCGGCGCCGGCGCGGACGTCTGAGGCTTTGATTTGAAGGTCTTGGGAGCTTGTCTGGGCTTCGAGCTCACTGTAAAACTTTTCAGCCGGTCCGTTCTGGAACAGTAAGCAATGCTTGGATCGATTAGGGGTCAGAGTTGGAGTAGAGGATTTGAAGCGGGCGGAGACTTGGTTCTTATTCAAATGACTGGTACTGTATGTTGAATGGAACATTGCCTGCGACATGGTCTGTGCAAATATGTACCACTGAAGTATAACTTTTGAGAAGATTTCCGCGGTGCCGCCTGGCCCAGTGGCCGCGGCCGGAAGTCCTCTCTGAATCTGTAGCAGGCGCGATCAGAAATACAGTGAATGCACCCACTGAGTGCTGCACGGCGGAAAAGCAGGCTCCTGTCCGCCTCGCAACTTCTGGCTCGTCCCCAACGTCGAAGTGGCCATGGGGTGAAACATTTCGAGTGACTCAGGACACTGAGGCAGCCAGGACCGTGCTGCTAAAGATGCGCTGGAGCTGCAGTTCCTCCAGGCTCTTTGGTTGTCCTCACTGGGACAACATCAAGGTTCATCTGCCGAGGGCCGTGGGTGTCACCGTAGTGTGTGTAGCAGCAGATCATTCTGGACGGAACTAGGAGTGCATCCACACTAGTGCAGGGTACGAGCAAGGCCTGGAGAGACAGCTTTTCAAGCTTAAGCCAATGGATGATAAAGTTAACTTTAAAGTTCCCTAATTTGAAACAATTTGAAAAACACCATTCCTCAAAAAACATTATGAAATTGGTCTGATAATTCGTCATGAATTATTTATATAAATAATTAGAAGTACTAGAATAAACTGAAATCAGAATATGTCATAACTGTCAAATGTTCTTTTAATCCTGATTCCAAACAAAGTATTTGTTGATAGTGTATTAAAGAGGGGAAGTCCTGGAGTGTAGCTCGGAGGTAGTGCTTGTCTAGTATGCATGAGGCCCAAGAAAAGAAAGAATTGTGCAGTTGACTAGCCGTATCATTAAGGGCAACATTGTGACACTTTTTTGAATGTTTCTGTAATGATACAATAAAAATCCAAATTAGATGCGCCAAATATTTTATACCTTACTAGTGTGTGACTCTGAACCTGACTTGTTTTATAATTTATCCAAAAATTACAAGAAAAGTGAGAAAATAGATTACTTATGGAATTAATTTGCCAATCAAGAGTTAAGCGCATAATTTTTAAAGTTTTAACAAATGCTATCACCCGTTAAAACCAGTTTTTAATTTATTGAAGTATTGGTTTTTTTGATAGAGAAGAGAGAACTTCGAAATCACGTAGGCCTGAGTTGCTCTATATGGCACTAATTCTACTGTTATTGGCCATTAAATTAAATTGCCTGTTACTCAACTCTTTTGCCTGTAAAATGGAAATAACATTAAAATTGTTAAGATGTTGTGACCAAATTCCTTTTAAGATCTAATCACAGTGCTGGCAAAATAGGATTCATTCATAAAGATACTAGTATTTTTTACTGTACCAGTTTTCCATTTACATTGTATACGATTTAGTGTTGTCACACTGGGAATTCATAATAAGCTAAAATATATTGCATGCAAGCTACATGTCAGGATCTGTGAATGTTCTAGATGTCTTTAAAACATTTAGAGTATCTCTATGGGGTCCAGGGATGCAGCTCAGCAGCTCTGCAACCGAAACTTTGATAACTTGCCCAAGATCACACCACCACTAGATGGCAGAGCTAGATATTACTCCACAAATTCTAACTGGAGCTCTAGAGAAAAATTTTAATATGCACAATCTTAGATGTAAAGTCTTACGTGTAAAATTGTGAGGATAGAGTTATGTTTTAGTTTCAGCTGTTTCAGTCCTATTACTCCTAGATTTGTTTTTGTAAGTCTCCTCAAATACTTATGAAAATACATCTGTACTATGACAAATGTCTGCATCAGTCTATGAAAGTACATGTAATTAGATGTATAAATTGGGAAAATTAAGTACCCAAAAAGTTAGCTGAATGGAAAATAAAAACTTTTAGTTACTTATAATATTAGATAATTCCAAATTTATAAATGTCAAAATTATTTCAAAGAATTGTTTAGACTTTTCCATCAGATAATTATGGTATGGGTATTTATCAAAGTCTCTTCATTTATAAGGCTTCATAAAGAAATAGAAGACATATCACATAAATATTCACAAGTGAACTAAGTAAGCACTTAAAAATTGTTCCCTGAGTTTGATTCTCAGTACAAAAAAAAAAAAAAGAAAGAGTCCATATTCAGCCATGGATAGTGTCTCACACACAGACACCTATAATTCCACTACTCAAGGAGGCAGAGGCAGGAAGATTGCAAGTCCAAGCACAGCCTTGGCAGCTTAACAACTCACTGAATCTGTCTCCAAAAATAAGAATACAGGGCTAGGGATGTAGCTCTGGGTTCACTCCCCAGTACCAAAATATCCCTATGGCATAGTTTAGCGTAAGCAGCTGACCTTAAAGTGAGTAAACAAACTGAATTACTTCGAAATAGTGGATACTCCTCAGCAATAAAAACACTCATGCAAATACAATCTGGATGATTCTCAAAGGCATTTTACTAAGTGAAAGAAGTCAAACATAAAGAATTATATGGAAAAAATTGGATCACTTCAGTAATGAGGCTATAAAGGCACACAAGTAAACTTTCCAGTGACAAAAACATTTCATTTCACGATTTAGTATGTGTTGCATGACAACATATTTCTCAAAACTCTGTTTCTAAGAATGGCTTTGCAGTTTTACCACAATAAATGTGTGTGTCAAGAGAAGCAAATACACTATGTAAAATCCAAGTGTACCTTGTAAATCTGGATCAGAGTGTGATTTAAAAAAATAAGCATAATAAAACAACTACAATAAATACTAATTGATTATCAAATGGCATTAGGGAATTACTGGGGTCTGAGCCTAGATCCCCAATCTCCCAAACAAGTGCATGGCCCAAATGAATGAGACAAATGGTAAGATCTTTACGGATCCAGGAAGACCAAAGCCCTCTGCAGAGGTCTTAACTCTGGTGGCTGAGACAGACAATGTCTCTGAGAGGCCCGTATTTATTCAAACAAGGAAGGGGTTAGCGTGGAAACTTCAGGAAACCTGAGCAGGGCCTTGGGGGATGTTAAAGGGCCACTCCAAGCAACAGATGATGCTATTAAGGAGAGCTGACCTAGAAGAAAGTCTCTGGGTGTCCTCAGCTGTAGCCTGTCTTGTCCCGAGGCATCTCATTCTCAGTGCAGCCATGCCTAGGCTGTGCCACAGCCCTGCACGTGTATTCAGCTTTAAAGGCTCCAACAGGGAGTTACAAATTTTTCTTAGGTATTATCATGTTGTAGAATTAATATAATAAAGAGGAAGCAACATTAATAAAATTGCTAAGTTTCATTAAAATGTGCAATAAAACTTATTCTGCAAAAATCAAAAGTGAAAACACTGGACTGGGGATGTAATTCAGTGGAAGAGCACCTTCCTAGCGCGTGTGAAGCTTTGTGTACAATTCTGAACATTTAAAAATGAAGCTGAAAATGTTAAATTACTGCCATGTAATTTTATTAAAAATTATTGTTGTGGTTTCATTTTTTCTTTCTTTTGGTACTGGCAATCAAACTCAACCTCATGCTTGCTAGGCAGGTAGTGTGCCACTGCACTGTATCCCCAGGCCATGGTTTAGATCTTAAATGTCCCCCAAAAGCTAATGTTTTGAAGCAGATAGCACTTGAGGAGGTGGTACCTACTTCCTCCAGTTAAAGGAAATAGTTAATTAGAGGCTAGACTGTAGGAGTATTTTGGGAAGCCTGCTTCCTGTCTGCTTCCTAGCCTCCCATGAGCTGAGTAACTTGGTTTTGTCCTGTGCTCTTGCTGTGACATGCTGCTTTGTCAGAGGCTCAAAGTCAACAGGGGCAAGTAACCATGAAGTGAAACCTCTGAAACCATATGCCAAGATAAACCTTTATTCTTTGTAAGTTGCTTATCTTAGGTATTTTATCACAGTGACAGAAACCAAGTGCAATTACATGCCAAAATGAATTTGTAAAAATTGTAACAGTTGCAATTTAGCTTAAATGTGCTGACATAAAATAAATTTACTTTTATAATCTTGGCTCTTATTTTCTAGTAAACATTTTAGTTGATTTTCTTTCTCTTTACTGCCAAATTCTGTTCCCACTGTTATGTCAATTTATGCTAACCTTTTCTAACAAAATTATCTTCTGACAGACAGTCCTCGGCAGTTACAAAGTTAACATCTGCTTGCAATGTACAGATAGATGGCAGCAATGTTCACAAAAACAGTTTTACTAGTCACTAAGTTATTAAGATCCACAATAAGTCCTTAATTGCAAAGTGTTATATAAATTAAATGACCTTCAGATTTTCTAAATTAAATTTGCGTCAACCATTTGATTCTAGATTGCATTATCTTCTATTATGTACACATTGTTTCTCTTCACTTAAGAACACACAACACTATTCTGTAAACCTGCATTCTGTCTCCTATAGTTTACCCATAATCTATAGACCTTACAAAAAGAAATTTTTGTCATCAAAAATGTTTTTAAGGGCTGGGGATTTAGCTCAGTGGCGTAAGTGGCTGCCTGGCAAGGATGAGGTCATGAGTTCAATCCCCGCTACAAAACAAAAACAAAAACATTTTTAGAAGTTGAGCCCAACAGGTCATGCCTGTAATACAGCCCTTGAGAGGCTGAAGCAGTAAGAGTCCCTGTATGAGTTTAGGGCTAGCCTTGGCTACATAGAGCTCAAGACCAACACATAGTGAGATCCTATCTCAGAAACTTAAAGGCTGTTTTCTTAGATCTTCAAAACCTTAATAATGCAGTTCTGCATTTTAAATTTCGGATTTGAAAAGACTTTCTTTACTCTGAATACAAATTTGGCAATTAACAGGAACTGGCTTTTAAACTTCAGATAAAGATTGCTCTGCAGCTAGCACAGGACTACGTGTCCCTGTAAGCTAAAAGCATGTAGAGCCATTGCAATAATCAATGTGCCCTGAAAATTTTTTGAAAAACGTTAAAAACTTTCTTGCTGTTATAAATTTATAGGGAAATGAAAAAAAATGATAAAACTAAAGTTTAGTATACCGTAACTCAAACCTTAACTCAAATGTTGACATTGAAGTGTTTTTCTCTGTTAGAAAGTTATTCAGAGACATTTGAACGGTGCCTGCCTTCTTTTCAGCTATAATTTACGAGCATGCATCTTTTGGTAAAATATACTACTTGCTAAGTTTGGGTCATTTTTGTGTTTGTTTGGTACTGGGAATCAAACTCAGGACCTTGCGCTTGCCAGGTAGGCACTTGTGCCGTTGAGCTATTTCCCCACCCTGGGTCATTTTTAATTAAATATAATTTGTAAATTCAAGAGACTAGGAACTTAGCAATGATAAAATTTCAAAACTTACCTTGCAGGCAGTACCTAAAAGCAAGAGAGTATTCCAAAGGTAGAGGATATGGGAAGATAAATTGTCAGCAAAGACATGGGACAGAAATAGTGTTTATGACAAATTTGGCTGGTACTGAAAAGTGTTCATTTTGGCAAAAGGTAATCAGACTATGGGACATCATAAGCATTGATCAGGGATCAATGACATAAGATAGAATTTATAATCACTAGTTTAGGCAAAAAAGTGTCTGCTACCAAGGCAATTAACAGTTGACAGAATGATTGGAAGGCCTGTATTAAGCCTTGTTTACTGGATTTCTCCTGAGTAGCCAGTACAGTAACTCAGAGAGGCCTAATGATTGCACACTCAGTGACCCCAGTGGGATTAGAACATAGATGATTCAAAAGAGCATTGAAATTTAGGTTTTATAATTATCTTACACTACACCCAAAGCCACTGAGTTACATTTGCATATAACCTGATTTACAATAGCAGCACAGATGATGCCCGTTGCTGTAACAGTTGTGCTTTTGCCACGTCCAGCTGCAGCTCCACATTTTGGGGGGTAGGGGTAGGATAGAAGAAAGTGGAGGTCAGGTGGAACCCTCTCTCCTGATGGGGAAGAAAGGAACTGCTCAACCAATGCAGCGTGATTATTAATATATCTAGCACAGATAATGTCATGTGACACCCCTTTGCCTAGCAACCCATCCCCTCTGGGCTTGGTGTTCTTTGGGCTGGAGCAGCTTGATCACTGTGGCTCGCCCCGGCGCTCTTTGTTCTCAGGAAGGCCTTGCTCCAGCCCCCCACATGTGATGGTCCCTGGCTTCAGTGGCTCCCAACAGATTTTCACAAATTTCTCATAGTTGATAGCAAAGTGATTGTTCTACAGTGCAGTAAAAGAATTATAGGTGGTCAGATACACCAGGAAAAAGTAAATGCCTATCAGAATGGAAGCTAAACCTCTTCAAATTACAATCATGTATTTGAGCTAGATGTTATCCACTAAATAAATGTTATACATTCTGTCCTTTTGGAAAATCAGTTTCCTATAGATACAGGATGTATACCAGTAAATAGTTTTTGTAATGTATGAGGTTAATGTGTCTGACTGGGGACCATTTTCACTTGGTGCATCAGATGTGATAGAAAGCTTTGGCCACAGTAGG
Source organism: Dolichotis patagonum (assembly GCA_004027295.1). Taxonomy (NCBI): domain Eukaryota; kingdom Metazoa; phylum Chordata; class Mammalia; order Rodentia; family Caviidae; genus Dolichotis; species Dolichotis patagonum. The sequence continues at coordinate 70,982 of PVJX010006173.1, forward strand.
TTTATGAATTTGTGAAGAAACTCACAGGTGATGGTGTTTAACAATGGTAAGAAAACATGTAAATAGCTTTATGTTTTCTATGTAGCACTTATTTTTAAATTAGTATATATATTTGCAGTACATAATGAATACTCTCTATTCATCCTGGGGAGTTAGTATCAATACATACCACCTCTTAACCCTTTTCACTTCCTCTTCCCTCTCTCTCCTCCCTCAATTCCTCCTCCCATTATCTATCCTTTATTTGCCTTTTAAATTATTTCTACTTTGGATTTCTCCTATGATACAAACTGCTATATTTAAGCTTCTGTCTCTGATTTATGTCATTTTCACTTAACACTGTGGTCTCGAAGTGCATTCATTTTTCTACAAATTACTTAAATTTGTCCTTTTTATGGCTAATCTATATGTGCATATCTGTATATGTGATAATTTTTTATCCATTCATCTGTTTATGGACATATAGGCTACTTCAAAGGTTTAGCTATTATGAGTTGTGTTGCTATAAACATGGGTATGCTTGTATCTCTGTAATATGTCTTTAACCCTTTTAGGAAGATCCTAGAAGGGAAATTAGTGGGTAAAATGAAATTTCTATATAGCAATAAATAATATACGAAGGCAAATATTTTAATAAAAATGTGCTATGGGAATGCAGAAGATGTAAGCACACAGAAGGCTTCAGGAAATCCACAAATCTTCATAGTCAAGGACAGCTTCAACCTGGGTCTTGAAGGATGAGTACGCCATCACCAGATAAACCGAGGCAAAAGAAGCAAATAAACAGAGTACGAGTGAGTGAAACACATGAGAAGCTAGCAGAGGTTTTGAGATCCCTGAGAGTAAGCAAAATTACCAGAGCAAAGGGTATCTTGATTTAAAAAGGCCTTATTATGAAAGATCTTGTGCATGTGGTTGAACATACTGTGGTCTCCAATACGTAGTGTTCAATGAAAACATGAAAGAATCAAAAACAGAGTCTATCCAAATGTTTTTAAGCAAAGAGTAACTTTAATCTGCATTTTAAATAAGTCGAATAAGAAAAATAGTGGAAACTAGGGATCTACTTTTGAGGTATCTGTAAGAGGGTTTTCAATGATGCTGGGAATTCCTGACAGGTTTAACTGTCTAATAATGTTTAGGTCAGACTTTTGCATTCTTTGGGTTTTTTTTGTGAAGGGAGGGACATAATTTGATGCTTGGTACACTGAGGATAAATTATGCTTACAAACCAGCACACTGAAGTCTGAGAAGGGGTTCTTTTCCCTTCTATTCTTTTCTCTTTCTCATACAACTTTATAGTCCCAAGGCCAGAGTCTGATTTCTTCATGTTCTTTCCACGGATGGTTCCCAGCACCCTGTCTCCTTTGGCCTCCTTCTTTTCATTTCTCAATTCTCATTCTTTTCTCACTTCTTGTAGTCCATCAGGTTCCAAAAAACTGAATCAGGTCATTTATCAAATCAAGAAGCTTTCCTATGTCATTCAATTCATTTTCTTAGTACACCGAAAATAAAATTAGTAATGATTTTCTTTTAAAAATCCAGGGCTGGAATTTTACTGAGTGGTACAGCACCTGTCTGCCTTGCACAGGTCCTGAGTTTGATTCTCAGTACAAAAAAAAAAAAATGCAGTTAGAGTGGGGTATGGCTCAGTGGGAGGGTACTTGTCTTACATGTGTATGGACCTAGCTTTCATCCCCAGTGCCATAAAAACACAAAGATAAACAAATCCAGATGGACGTATATTATTGGAAAGTCTGTAGTAAGAAGACAAATCTAAACATATTATGAAGCCAAAGTTATAATTTTGAATTTTGAATTCCTAATTCCTGTTTCAAGGTGTTTTCATTTTGATTATACATCTGAACTCTACTTTCTAGGTTATCAAGCCAGTTTGTTAAAACTGAATTATAGATTATTTGACTTTCCTCCTCTATAGCTACTGACTCAGAGGGACCCACAGGGCTGGGATAATCTGCAGGGTCTCTCCTTTAGGAAAGGAGGATGAGACTGAGAATTCTCATCTTGCTTTGATTTCTGAGAATAGGTTGGTCTTTTGGGGCCCACATTACCCTAAATTTAGAGTAGTTCTCATGCCAAGGGTAAAGTAGGCCACAGTGAATTCTCAGTACCCCAGCAGTAACCATCAGGCTTTTTTGTGATGTTCCTCTCTTACCATGCCCTGCACTGAACTGGACCAACTATACTTTCTGAAGGACTTAAGTATTTCCCCTTATAACTACTGGGTGTACCTTAATCCCAGCGCAGCTCTGTGAATCTTACTAACCAACTGTGGGACCCTATCTATGATCCCATCTATGGGTCAGTGTTCCACAGGTCAGTGTGCATGAGAGAACAAAATACAGGTTTGAAATTTTACAGTGTTCTCTGATAGGTATTTTTGCCAAATACTCATTGATACTCATGTACTAAAAATACCTACTGACAAAAAAGGGGAAAATATCCTGATCCTGTAACTTGTGTATATTTAGTAAACCATTAAAATGGACACAGAGTATGGAAAACCATTCCATTTTAAGTTTAATCAAAGCTTGGTCCTGAAATGTTTAATGAACAGAATCAGTACTAATAAAAATATCTTAGGAGGTAATTTTTAATGAAGTATAATTTATTCGAGTCATATTGTCAAGAAATACAGACAATAAAACAAAACAAAAAAAATAGAAAAACTAAATGGTTCCTTGATGCCTCCCAGAAAGTCCATGATCTCCACACCTGTTTCTTTTATTGCCAGGTAATGTTAATCTTCTGTTTATTTTGCTGCTTGAAATCTAAGTATTTGTAGTTTGGAAACTGCTCTCTAAACATCGCTCCTGTACTTGTCCTTTCTTAGTTCACAAAAAGAGGAAAAAAGTGTGTGTGTGTGTGTGTGTGTGTCCTGTTGGTGGTAGCGTTGGTGGTTATAAAGAAAGTAGGAACTTCCTCTTTGAACAGTTGTCTTTGCCTCTCACTCACGAAAGATTTCATTTTGAGACAGGCTACAGTTGAAACCAAACCGCACACCGAGAAGGAATGATGGCTAAGAAGCCCCCCAAACCAGCCCCTCGAAGGATCTTCCAAGAAAGATTAAAGATGACTGCTTTACCTTTGTACTTTGAAGGCTTTTTATTAGTCAAGCGATCAGAATACCACGTAAGTCTACAGATGAAAATATTAAATCTGAAAGTGGTCTTATAAATCTTATCTTGTTATGACATGATACGATGAAGCCTCTTTAATTTCTATTTGAAATACACCCCTTTCCTTGAGATCAGAAAAAAAATCTAATTTTGCATAATTTAAAAATAACATATTGTGGGCTGGAGATATAGCTCAGGGCATAGCGCCTGCCCGGAAGAGTGGAGTCCTGATACCAAAATAGTAATAAACAACAGTAATAACAATAACGTATGGTTAGACATACATATATTTTGTGTAATGTATATAATTTAACTTTCTAGTATTAAGACACTGATGCACAAATATGATTTGCTTAATTTCTGAAAAATTCATTTAATCACTATAGGAGATTCTGGCTTAGAAGATAAAATGTGCTTTATATTTTCTCCCTAACTTACTACTATGTCTCAATGATGATACGTATCACTAAAATAAAATATTATGATTAAAATTAAACCAAGTCCTCAGTTACATTTAACTTTACTATTGACTCATAAAAATGGTAAATGTGTCTATTAAAACTGTGAAAATTATAAAATTGTTACTGTTTAACATTATGTTTAGTTACATTTTCTAAAAACACTGTAAAAGATAGTGACTTTAGAAGATAATAGGGTGCTATTGTGGGTAGTAAGTTCACTACAAAATATATTTGTCCTAGGAAAATTCACAGAACATTTCATATTTTTAAAATGCAAAAATTAAAAGCTATCATTACCTAACATCATTACCTTTAATATAGAAATTATGAAAAACTCAAAATAAATAAAAACTGTTACTAAACATTTGACTATTAAGTCAAATGTTATGAAATTTTAGGGGGTTTTTTGTTTGTTTTTTTTTGGTACCGGGGATCAAACTCACGACCTCACGTTTGCCAGGCAGGCACTTATGCTGCTGAGCTAAATCCTCGGCCCCTGAAACTTTAATATTGACCAAAAATAGAAAATGTTTAATGTTTTCAGAAATGCCATAACTATTTTATGATGGTAGTAAAGTGTGTTTTATGAGAGTTTGTTAATACTTAAGGAAAATCATGAGTATGACAATACAGTAAGACATTAATATTTCCTATATATATAATCTGTTCATATATGGCTTGGGGCTAAAGCCTTGGTAATTTGTATTGTTATGGGTATTAAACATGTATCTGCCAGTCATCCTGGAATTTCTATTGGTTGATCACATATCACCACAGATTAGCTACATTGTTACCCTTTCCCAGGAAAGGAAAACTGCAAAAATGAAATTTCTGATTTGTAATTTCAATTTGGTAATTCATTAAATATCTCAAAATTATAGTAACTTTTCTAATAGCAAAATTTTTTCTAACTTTTAAAAAAGATGCACCACTGGTATGGTTAGCAGAAAGAGCAAGAATTTTAGAATGTCAATAAAATGCCTTTACTTATTGGTTTTGTCACTTATAGCTTGTGGCTGATACAAATGAATCTCAGTTAGACTCAGTTTCCTAAACTATAAATGGAGAGAATGCATACCACTTGTCTTTAATAAAATGTATTACTATATGCAATGTTTATCTACTATGTCTGGGATAAGTAGGTACTGGATTAATTCATTCATTCAGGCAACTTTGATTTGTATTTCTTTGATGCACAGCTATCACATTTATTTCTGGAAAATATGAATAAAACAGAAAGACCCTTACATCAAGAGCATTAGCTGAAGAAAAAAAAGGCATGGGGGGAGTTTAGCTGTGTAGTGGCGCAGAATTCTTATCCAACTGCTACTCTTTTCTTTTTCTTAGAAAACTATGCTTTGAAAAAGAATTAGTGAATTAACTATAGGCACAAATATTTCTGATGAGGGATGGGGATGTAGATCAGCAGTATAATACTTGCCTAATGTGGGCCAGGGATTTAGCTCAGTGGCTGGTCCTGAGTTTGATCCCCTGTACAAAAAAACAAACAAACAAAACAAACAAACAAACAAACCTTGCCTATAATGTGTCAGGCTCTGCATTTGATCCCCAGCACCAAAAATTGTGCAAACACACGCACGCACACACACACACACACACACACACACACACACACTCATACATATTTTTTTTTCCAATGAAATTAATTTGTTTTTCCATTTGACTTCATAGCAAAGTATCTCTTTCTCATATGTCCAGGAGGACAGCAAGAGGACAACAATAATGCCTACATTCTAGCATGGTTTCTAACATTAAAGATATGACATATGTAAAATATGTGGCTCACACTAAATAGTCTCTTCCCATTTAATTATTTTATGATATTTCCACTAACGTCCTAATGCCAATTTAGAGTCCACAAATAAAATGGCTCAAAGAAGAGCCAGGGTGCTAGAGTGCTGGGAAAAAAAGCTGTGAGCAAAAGCTAAGGAACAGGAGTGGGATTTTCATGCACCTGGAGAAAAAGTGTCAGGAAACATGGTGGGAGAAGGATGACCTGCCACTGTTACAGCCTGGTCACCTTCTGAGCTAAGAGGAAGGAGACACTGAGAGGCTCTGTGATGTGGAGACTCTGCTGAGGGAATTAGAAATATTGTAGATGGACAAAATATAACTGAAGAGGACTGTGGCCTGTAAGAGGTTATCTGTTAAAGGGCAATTTTTAGAAGCTTTTGTGTTGGGGCATTAGGATGGTTTGAAGAATTTACGGAGCTCTACCCCAGGAAAACGCACCATTTTACACGGTTTTGCATAAAATTCCAGAAAGACCCTGGGTCTCAGATCAAGAATCCATGAAAAGAACATAAATTTCATGGAAAAATAGTGTGGAAAGGTTGACTTAAACTGCAGCATTAAGATTCTGGGTTTAACAGAAAATCTTACTTGTTAAATAAAAGGTATTAAATATCACAGTGGGATGCCAATGGTGTCAGTACTTTTATGAGTGAGAAAATTTCTCATTTTTCTGGAATTGTTTAACACAGAATTTGGGCAACAATTCATTGTCCCCTCAAATTGTAATGTGCTAAGTGTGTAATATGTCTTATTGACTTGATTGTGGGCACCATAATGACATTAAATTTACATTTCTCTGAATAGTTCTCTACTTGCCTCTGTATCATTTAGGAAAGTTTTAGGACTTTTCTTAATTGTGCTATCAAACACAATTCTCTTTTAAAATAACACACTGCTTTCAAAAAAACACTTTGACCACAGTTCTCTAATGTTAATCTATGTAGAAATCATATATATATGTACTCCTGTACTAAAACTCTGGGCAAACTATTAAATGCATCAAAAAAAAGATGAAATATAACTAGATATATTGAAAGTTAATCAAAGCGTAGCTTTGCACTTGACATTATGATGCCTCTCAAACTCAAATTCCATTTGATTGTAAGCTTCCAGAAATTAGAGATGTCTTTTGCTAGATATTTTAGTATATGGAGATCTACAAGCTCAGCAAATGTTCAAAATTATTTAATGAGTAAATAAAGGTCTCTAAGGGTTATGAAGCTAGTGATAAACTGAATGTCTCACTTCAGTCCTTTTCTTACTCTATAATCTAATACAAATTATTATTTAAAAATAAACTTTGAGCAAAATGTACTTTGTTCAAAGATGTACTCTTCAAAATCAATTTCTTAACTGTTTAAGCATCTCAATAGATATAGACAGATACCAAGCTTTAGTGATTTCAGAATGCTATTTATAGATGACTCCTGAGGTCTTAGCAATGACGCCAAGACTGCAACCTGCAGGTCTCCCCATTGGTGTCTTCAGGGCTGTGGCAGTGGCTGCAGTTTACGGGCACGTTGCTAGTTGCAGCTTACTTACTTTCCCTCCGGCCCTGCCTTTGCACTCAGGTCAGTGCCTTCAGTTTAATAAATGATCCTCAGTGCTTTCCATGAGCCTTTATTTGCTTGCCTGTTAGTCTTCCGATCTCCCTGGCTAGCTCTACAGAGTCCTCCTGACACTGAACACCTCTGCACTGTTTCTAAGGAGGACACACCTCTGCAGGCACCTTGAGAGCCATTAGCATTACACAGTTTTCTGTCCCAGGGCATTAAACAAAGGAGGCCAGTTAAGACCATAAACAGGGCGGTAGACCAACTTCAGGGTTTTCCTTTGCTTTACTTTCCTCCAAGAATCCTTGGCGTAGACACCATCTCAGAAGCCTTACTGTAGGAAACTACAGGACTGATCCTTAGATTCCCTAAATGACACACTTACATTCCCATCTCCTTCCACACCCCCGCTTCTAGCTCTAAATGATAGAATAACCTTAAACTACTCCTTTCATTACAGATGCTCACCAAAAGAGCAGAGTGTGAAGTGGTGATGTAAATAAAACAAATTCGAATAAATAAAACATTCAAAAATTTTGGTTGCAGGTCAGATCTGTGAAAATTCAAATATTTTTCAACAGAGTAAAATATTATTCATTCCTACAGTTTTTGTAGAACACCTGCCTGATCATTGTAACAGAATATATTAACAATTTGTGAGGTAAAACCTTCATACTTACTTTTTCCCCAATTTAATAAATGATCCTCAGTGCTTTCCATGAACCTTTATTTGCTTTCAATGCAGTTTTATTTATATTTATATTTAAGAAAATATGAAAAGGTGATTTTATATAGGAATGAAATGAGTTTCATTATTCTAGTATACAATACAAATATATCCCCTTCTCATATGTAGGCCCATTGCAAGAGATCTAACGTGGACTTTTTGACCCCAGGTCATGCACGCGCGCGCGCGCGCACACACACACACACACACACACACACACACACTACCACATGGAAAAAGTATTATGTGGATACTTTTTTTATTATGTGGATAAATGCAAAGCATCTATCAATCTTGTGCGTGAAGGAATCGTTTTTGTGGTTAAAGCAGTCAACATTTACTGAACACTTGCTATGTCCCAGGTCCAAGGAACCTCACATACATTATTGTCCCATTTAATATTCAGTGCTATCTGAAGCAATGGCAGGAAGCTTGTTTCCTTATTTCTACTCTCTTATCAGTGAACCCTCACACTCAACACTCTCTGAAGCAGTAGCATGAAGCTGGTTTCCCTATTTCTACTCTTGATCCCTTAACAGTGAACTCTCATACTAAAGACACAATGAGTTATTATCATTCCGTAGGTTTTAATACATTCACACATCTGTAAGCCATCTCCACTACGTATGGTTAGAGCATTTTAATCATCCCCCCACACACAAAACAACTCCATGACAATCATTCCAAGTCCTCTTGCCCAGTTTTTTTTTTTTTTTTTTTTTGCCTTTTTGAGACAGTGTCTTGCTATGCAGTTCAGGTTGGCCTTGGTCTCACTTTGCAGCCCAGGCTGGTCTCGAACCTGCAACGATCCACCTGCCTCAACCTCCCAAGTGCTGGGAGTGTGCCTCCACAGCTGGCAATTTTACATTTTTATATCCTTTCACTGGGATTTTTTTCTTCTACCAAGATTGAGACCACAATTAGTTGTTGCACAAATTAAGAGACATTTTGTTCCTTTATCAAAGTTATTTAGGCTATTCTGAGTCTTTTTTATTTTTACAGAAATGTAAGGATCAAAATATTAATCTATATGAAAAATGATGTTGACAGTTT